>WOVY01002406.1:0-238104 GCA_013436015.1 Rhipicephalus annulatus
TACCGACAATACCACAATGTCCCGGTAACCACTGGGAACACCAAGTCATGTCCTTTCGATAAAACTTCGTGAATCACTTCTCTTATTCATTCACTAGCTGTTGATGCTCCCGCTGTCGTAAAGCTGATTGTAAGCTCTGAAGGGATGCCTTGGAGTCACAGAACACAGCCCATTTTTGAGGTCGGGCTTCCGCGATATAAAGTATAGCAGCACGTAAGGCGGCAAGCTCCGCTGCTGTGGATGTTGTCCTATGCGACAGTTTGAGCTTTATAGTGACCTGGTACGCCGGGATGACAACAGCACCTGTGGAGCTGTCAGCCGAGACCGATCCATCGGTGTAAATGTGGGTCCTCTGGCCGTATTTTTCGTTGAGTAGCGACAATGTCACCTGTCGTAGGACCACTGTTGAATGATGGCTCTTGTTCGTTATTCCCGGAATAGTGAGGCACACCTGTGGTTGTTGTAGGCACCACGGGGGTGACGCTGGTCTTGTTGCGGGAGTGAAGCCAAAAGGGAGGCATTCTCTATGGGCAGAAATAATCTTTGAAAAGATCGCGTGTGGTCTTTGAAGTGGCAACACTGCAACATGGTGACCAGGAACTCGGCAGAGGTGTCTTATGTGGGCTCTCAAATTGTCAGTGGTGATGTATGTTCGAATTGGATGCTCTCTTGCGATCATAATTGCCCCGTAGGTTGAGGTGCATCGCGGCAATCCTAAGCACACGCGTAGTGCTTGTCCTTGCAGACTTTCGAGAGTGCGGATGTTCGTCTTGCACGTACTTGCCAGTAACGGCAAGCTGTAGCGCAAAAATCCCAGAAACAGTGCTCTGTATAGCTGCATCATTGACCTTATCGATGCGCCCCAAGATTTTCCGCAGAGGAACCGCATTATATGGACAATGGAAGTCAGCCTTCTCTTCAGGTAATTGCAGTGGGCACTCCACGAAAGGTCCCTGTCAATAATCACACCCAGGAAGCGATGGTTCTTCTGGTATGGAATATTTTGTCCATTGATGGTAACGGGGTATTGTGTCATGGCTCTGCGGGTAAACGCAACCAATGCACATTTCTCCGTTGAGACGGAAAGACCTTGCTTGCGGAGATATGAGCATGTCAAGGTGGCAGCCTGCTGGACTCTTGCACGTACTTGTAGACGAGTTACAGCCGAAGTCCATAGACAAATATCGTCAGCATATATGGATATGAGGATGGTACTTGGCAAAATTTCACGAAGTCCTACCATCACGAGGTTAAATAAAATGGGACTTAATACGGCGCCCTGAGGGACGCCACGGGAGATATAGTAATTGGTGGTAGGTCCATCTGAGGTTTGTACAAAAAAGGACCTTCTTGTCAAATAATCCTGGATCCATTGGAACATCCGACCACCGATTCCAACAGCTTCCAACGAGTCTAGGATGGCTTTATGTGTTACGTTATCATAAGCCCCTTTGACGTCGAGGAAGAGTGCCAGTGGTATGCGCTTGAGGCTCTTCTGTTGCTGGATAAATGTTGTGAGATCAATCACGTTGTCAAGAGATGACCTACCTCGCCGGAAACCCGTCATGCAGTTTGGGTATACGTTGTAGCGCTCAAGGTACCATTCTAGGCGTGTAAGTATTATCCTTTCCATGACTTTTCCTACGCAACTTGCGAGGGCAACAGGGCGAAATGATGTCAGATCAAATGGTGACTTTCCTGCTTTGAGCAGTGGCACAAGTCGACTTATCTTCCAATCCTGGGGGAACATTGCCCGCCAGCCATGAGTGGTTGTAATAGCTTAACAACTGTCCCCTTGCCTCCTGTTGAAGGTTGGCTAGAGCGGCGTAGGTGATGCCATCGGGTCCTGGTGAAGATGATCGTCGGGAAGCCGCCAAAGATGCGTCAAGTTCTTCTATAGTGAAAAGATTGTCCATTTCGTAGATGCGGGGTTCAGGGATAACACTCCTAATGGTGCCAGCAGACAAGGCGGACACACCGGCGATTCGCGTACAAAACTCATTTGCCACTTCAAGTTGGGTGTGGCCTGAATGTAGGGCTAAAGCCATGAAAGGATGTCTTTGTTGGGGAGCCGAGCGCAGGCCACGAATAGTGCTCCAGATGCGTGACAACGGCTTTCGGGGATCCAATGAATCGCAGAATGATTTCCAGCGTTCCTGTGCAAGTTTGTCTAAACGTCGTTGGACTTTTTTCTGTATGCGTCGTGCCAGCCTCAAGTCGCATATTGCTTTCGTCCGCCTGTATCTTTTTTCCGCCCTGCGGCGAAGCGCGCACAGTTTTTCCAGTTCAACGTCGAAATCTGAGCGCTTGCCGGTGAACGGGAGGAGACAGGAAGCTTCCCTCATTGCCTCTTTGATGACATCCTCCAAGTTCTGGTCAGGGGTCTTCACGGCATGTATTTCCATGAGTCGCTGAAACTTGGACCAATCAATTCTTCGTATTGTGGTCTTAGGAAAGGAGTTATTAAGACCCCTTATTCGCATATAAGTCGGAATGTGGTCACTCCCATGCGTTTCGATGTCTGAAAACCAGTGCACTTGCGACCGGAAGTTTCTGGATACCAGAGTCAAATCGAGGCAACTGCTGTACGTAAGGCCCCGCAGGTATGTAGGACTGCCAACATTTAAGAAACATAGGTCATGCTTGGAAGCGAATGACACGAGGTTTCTTCCTTTAGCGTTGATCGTCGAACTACCCCAGATTAAGTGATGTGCGTTGAAGTCTCCAGTTATAACCCACGGGCCCGTAGTTGTTGTCAATATGTCTCGTAGTCGCTCTTGTTCAAATCGTCCGGATGGTGATATGTAGACACCAATGAGTGTGAATGACACTTTTTCCTTGTTAACACGTAAGCAGACATATTGATTGTCATCATGCGGTTGAACTGCATGATGCACATATGTGAAATCTGTGCGAATGTAAACAACCACCTTGCTGCGTTCCTCGCACGTTGAAGAAACGAAAGATTCATACCCTGATAGTTTAGGAGGTTGTTGCACGTTTGGTTCACATATAACTATCATAGGAATACGATTCATGAATATATACTGACGGAACGAAGAGATGCGGGATCTCAGGCCTCTCGCGCTCCACTGCATTATCGACGCTTGTCGGACCTCGTTGCGGAAGGAGAAAATTGGTCGAGCCATGGTTGCTACTCGAGACTTGCAAATACTGGACTTAGAGCATCCAGTACTTGTAGTGCACTCTGAGCGAGTGGAGACTTCAGGCTGCTGCACAGCTTTCGCATGGCATCCAGCAGTGTTCGGAACATTCTGATGACTTCTGTGTCCTCCTCAGGCAGCTTGTCAGCGGCTGGCTGGAGTGATGTGACTGTCGATGTGCGCTTGGGATTTGCAGGTGGCTGTGATTTCGGCAATGAAGGCCAAACTGATTCATCTGCAACAGTGCTGCTCGTTGGTTTGTTGACCGCGCTGGCCGCCTTAGGTCTGGGAGGCAAGGGCGGTGGAAGAGAAGGGTGGTGGAGTGGTGCTTTCGATGCAGCGTCTGCGGCATTCTTTGATGAACTGCGGCGACGGTGACGCCTCTTTCGGACGGTCCTGGCAGCCTCTCGATGCGACGAATTGTCTCTGACCATTTGTTTCAATACCGCTATTTCTCTTCGGATTTTGGGGCATTGTTTTGACGAAGCTTCATGTGACCCATGACAATTCGAGCATTTGAGGGTAGTTGCTTCGCAGTCATCCACAGAATGGGCTTCCGCGCAACGAGGACACACAGTCCTATTTTCGCATACGCTTCTCACGTGGCCCATCTTCATGCACTTATAACACTGTAAGGGCTTCGGTATGAAAGGTCGCACTGAATGCCGAAAATGGCCCACCTTTACGTGTGAAGGAAGAGTGTCGCCCTTGAACATGATCTTCAAGCAGCGTGAGTTTCCCAAACGGACAACTTTTGCGATGACGCTGGCTTCATTTACCGGTTTGACCAGAACATCGAAGTCGGAGCTGGGAATGGCAGTATCCACATCGTAGATGACTCCAGTGACGACGTTAGAGCTCACAGGAATGTAGGAGCGAACTTTCATTCCCCCCAACTCGTTGACGTTGCGCAGTACATTAAGTGCCGCAGCATGCAAAACGTCGATGGCCAATACGTTCTTGCGCGTGTTCACTCTGATGTCTGTGATCTCGTTTGGCACGAGTCCTTCCAGCATCACCGAAACAGATTGCCTGTTGAGGCGCTTCATGTTACCATCCGGTACCTCAGGGACAAAAAGGATAGTGTTTGTCACGGGTCTCCTTGGCACTCTGTCATTCAACGTACCCGATGACGAAGATGTTCTGACGTTCCGCCTCTTCGCTTTACGGCTCAGCACCAGCTTAAAATCGTCGTCGTCAGAAGGCTCTTCGCTGCTCATTGAGTAACCAAGAGTGCCCTCGTTGTCGTAGTCGCTGTAGAGTCCCGTACGCTTCCTGGATGCGGCCACCGCCGACGCCGCCGTAACTGGCGGACGTCCGTGGGGGTCCACGTCCATCACCGACGGACACGGATGTGATAATCGCGAAGTTCACTTAAAATTAGGTGAAAAAAGAGAGCACCTACTGAAACTGCGATCTGCTAAGCAATCACTTCGTCGTCCTTGAATGTTCAAGCAGGCACATAACGCGCCGCACCTAATACACGTGCTAAGCTTTCCACCACTGTTAATAATGATGTGGAGGGGCTTACGGCCTAGAACCCCAATATGATTGTGACCGACGGCGTAGTGAAGGGCACCGGAAATTCAGACCATCAGGTATTTGTTATGGTGCATTGACATCGCACAGTACACGCGGCCCTTTAAGGATCAAACATAATCGCAACTTTTGCTTCTTAATTATAGAAAGAAAAGTTTGACGCAAGAGACTTGTGCTCTCACATTTCTCTGTTGTGCGTCCGAGGAGCATCTCACCTACTTAATGTGCCGTATCTCATAGCAACCTCGTTTCTATCCCTCTCTCTCGTGTGTCTCTCTTCTCTATACTTCGAGGAGGAGTGGGCGAGGGGTGGTACTAAGGAGCGGCCGCTTTCAAAGTGAATTGTGGCCCGTATCTCGCTGCGGCGTCTGAATACGAATGGCGCGAGAATAGCGTGGTGTCCGTTACAACTGCGTGCGAACAAATCGTCCGCGTCCTTACACTGGCACAGGCATGGCGGAGATGCCAATCGTTCAGTTCCGGGTTTGTGCCGGCCGGTCGCCGCCGTTGCATGAGCCGCCCACGCAGCATGTACAAAGAAAACATCCGCAGGATACTTCGCAAGAACATACACTCCCAGTCAGCGGCCGGCCTTGCATGCGTGTGCTATATTCGAGGGTCCTTCGACGCGTACAGCCGGTGCTGCGATAATGCGGAGCCATAGCTTGCGGAGAGAGTGGCTTGGGAAGTGACGCAATGCTCAGATTATTACGGTACCGCAAAGCGGGGGCGGGTAACGTGCCGGCATGTTCGAGAGCGAGAGAATGGTGAGACGTGTTTAAGTGAAAGCAAATTCCGCCGGATAGGTTAAAGACCATTACAGTAGTGTACCTTGGGCAGGAACGGGATGCCGTCATAAAGAGATTCACGAGGCGCATGTATACCTCACTCTGACTGCCTTGCTGACGCTTAAATTTTTAAACAGCGCAGCATTCGGAGGCTTTTTTTCTGTTAGAACAACGACGGGTACCGGATGGTTTGCTTGTTTTGTTGCTGCTTTGAATTCCTCAGGTTAACATGAGCGTTTGTCATACTTGAGAACCTGGTAGCCGTATACAGGTCACCCTTAGACTGTACGCACACACGTGCTCCTTTTCTTGCGCTTGTAAGCCATGAGACCACGCGGACGATCACCCTTTCTACAGTTTTTTACATTTTATCACCACGTATAGCAGGTTCGTCCTGGTGTGGACAGTCTAGAAAGCCATGTTGTAGATAAAACGGTGGCCCTGCTGCTCCGTCTGGTTCCTCCAGCTCGTCTAGCATGATCGATATTGTGTTTGCAATTACATTATTTGTTTCATTGTTGTAGTGGTCCTGCTTATGAAGGAACTGGCTATTTTCCTGTTTTCTGGGCAGAAGTCTCAGATTCCTGCATTTCAAGTTTGCGTTGTTAAATACAAAAAAAGGCACATGTACCAAGGGAAACCGGCCACGTTCTTGATAGCACCTGTAGACACACCCTTTTACTGCGGTGTTCTATGCACGTTATAAAAAATATAATAGACAGGTATAGTTTACTGGGCTTACCGGGATACCAGATGTACCGTGATAGCGGAATCGAAGTACGCATGTGCAGATATCAAAACACTTTTTTACCAAAACTGGTTTTTTTAGCTAACTCGACACAGCAGTAGATAAGAAGCTAGATGGTATGGATCTGAAGTTGCTCAGATTCGTAGATGACTACGTTGTTTTGGTAAAAAACGATCCGGGTATAAGCACGTTAGTGACTGTTTTGAAAACCTTCAAGAAAAACTGGCGTAGCTTACAGCTTACTTTTGAGGTGCCAAAGGAACGATGCATTCAGTTTCTTAAGTTGTCTTCTTTTCACACGTGTTAGATGTATCACCCTAGATCGGAAAAACAATTGCTGAAATATCATTCAGCACAATCGAAGACAATAAAAAAATGGGATCGCAACTTTTTGCATCAAAGCTACCCTCATGAATTCGTGCTACACTCAATTAATGAGAGCATTTCCGCGCAGATCAAGTGCTTGAGGGGAGCTGGTTACCGAGATGATTGTATCCTATCGTTCAGTGAAAAGAATCATCGGGAAGTGAAAAATACAATAATCGGCACACGTGAAGAGGAGAGACAAGTTGAGGTTGAAAAAGAGTGGACAGTGGTCATCCCGTATCTGCACAACATTTCACATCGGTTGAAAAAAGTTGCATTAAGGTATGGCGTGTGGGCTGTCTTTTCAGTTGAAAACAAATTATCGAAGACTCAGCCAGCAGTAGCAAGGCTAGCCAACAAGAAAGGAACGGGAGAATCGGAAAGGTGTAGGCTGAAACATGGAAGGAGGTACGTTGAGTGCAAAAAAGGTGTTGTATATGGAACACTTTTCACATGTGGAAAGAAATACGTCGGTCAGACGGGTCGGTGCCTGAATGTGCGCCTTCGTGAACATGAGAGTTCACTATAGGGGGCCCCTTACCCACACTTAGCAATGCACTGCAAGGAGTGCACCTGCCAACCGAAATTTTCAGACACACGAATAATTGACAGGCACAAGAAGCGGACGACGAGGGAAGTAATGGAAGCGTATAGAATTAGGAAAGGAGGTGACAGCTGTGTCAGTCAAGCGTCTGTTCCACTAACAGATGCGGAATTCGCTTTTTGGACGTAACATAACCCAGTGCATTTTATTTTTTTATTTTTTACGTTTTCTTTTCTCAGCTCTTGACACGTGTTTGTTTCCGGTTGTGTGCCATCGATCATGGGAGTGATTATTTCGGTATATCACGTTGTTGATGATAACAGGGGGAGGTAGGAAATGACGTACATGCGTGTTGTGTATTTATCAGTGTTGGCTTCGAAATAAAAATTTCAGATGGTAGTAAGCGCTCGCCTTTGTGCTCTCTGAGTGTGTGTAATTTTTAGCGCTTGTTTCATCATGAACCTTTAATTTATTTATTACGAGCACGCTTTTGAAATATTATTGGCTCTTCAGATGCTCTCGAAGCATAGCCTTTTCTTTCAGACATGAAATATTATTTGCCTAGATGTGCACGTTTATGTTAAGTAATAACTGAGTTAACTGACAACTGCACCTAAACCAAAATTAATTGCGAAACAGAAAATGACGTGCAAGGGATAACGAGGCAAATTCTTCTCTAGCGAAGCACTCGGTGGTCGAAAAACAGGAGCACTTACAATGGAGATCAATTTGTTTCTATTGCTTGAGACGGCGATCGCCAGCACGAATTTCGCTCTTCCCGTCTGCTTCGGAAGCACTTCATATGCATCTTCCTTTCGGGCATAGGTGAGAGGAGACTTCCGGTCTTTCGCGGCGGTTAATTGAAGCGAACGCCATAAGGGTCTTCGGGTAATTGCGCACGCCAGCAGGGATTGCACGATGGAACGTGACGCATTATCGCAGCTCCTCGCTTTTAAATCATGTAAGCGATATAATTTATACGAAGGAAGGAAGGAAGCAGCCACACAAGGAAGGAAAAGAGCAAGCGGGCAAGCCGGCTGAAAAACAAAGAAGGTTATAAGTACGCTTTAGTCCACGGAGTGCGGTGGCGGCTTCCGCGCATACGACGCGCAAAGTGTGTCAGTCGTGATAGGTAGGCGGGCTGATGTGGTGTATACGCACTGTATACGTCGCATACCAAGCAGGTTGCTCACTATGTTACAAGGCTTTGTCGCAAAACTTCGTGTGCTGCCGTGCGCCTTTCGCCGCGTGTGAAACGTTCTAAAGCAAGATACCCTCCCCCCACCCCCCAAAAGAAAAAGAAACGCACGACGGATTTTCTGACAGTTTGCACTTTGTGCATGGCATAAAGTGCAGGCAACCTTGTACTTCATGTGGTTCTTGAGAACAAACGGGTGGCCTGCGATGACTGCGTCGTGGCCAGCCTGTTAACAGCACTTCGTTTAGCTTATTGCTTGATGTACGCCTTCTTGTCTCCGCTGTAGCCAGCTGAGAACGGTCATCCGTACACCTTACATACTATTCCGTAAAGAATACCGAGCAGCTGTGGTGAATATTCACCAAGGCCAATCACCTCCATTTTGTATGAGCCATCAGAGAAGGAGAAGAAGAAGAAGCCGCAATGGCTGGAGATATTAACGCGATAGCGTTAAAGAGCGTGTCCCGCGGAAACTTCGGTGTCAGCGTCGTTGGTTGAGGGCTTAAAATCAGCATCTTGTGCGTAACCGAAACATTCAGAATGATGCCAATAAAATGAATCGAATATTTCTAGGTCTTAGTGAGGATTGAAACCTGGTCGTTTGCGCTGCAAGCGAGTGTTCTACCACAGAGCCACACGTCTGTTTTTTATTGACTAACATACCGAGACTGTTCACATTTCACATATACGACAAATACAATTGTATAAAAAATACGCCCACAAAGTTCAAGGAAGAACCATCATATCTGAAATGAGTATAGATCAATACTTTTGTATTCGTAACAATGACACATGTCACTCTGGTAGTTGCTCTTGCCCTTTCAGCACTTCAAGAAAATGGCACATTGATTCAGAAAACTATTGCCGTACAAATCGCACTTCTAACCAGAATTTTGAAATGCACATCGGGTAAGTCATATGCTCTGCAAGTCCAGAAGCATGATTAGATCATAAGATACGCTTCCTTGTTTTTAACAGAAGGTAACAGATGCAGTGTGTATATAACGGTAATTCTTTTTTCAAGGTTCTCAATATGTACCAGAAAAGGACCCTGCTCCAGCAGTCTACAAACACTTGTTCAATTGTTTATGGTTTACTACAGAAGTAACAGCGTGTGCTTCTTGGGACGAATTCACTCTCCTCCAACCATGTTTTAATTGGTAAAAGACCAGTGTGATTTAAAAAAAAGTTTGGACCCCTGGCGCTTCAAGCATTTTTTTAACATGTTTAAGAACATCCTGTCCTCGGTCTGCACAGTATAGCTGACGGTACAATGGTACAATGGTACATGCAGTAAAACATCGACGAGGTCGTTATGCACTTTTTTGTGTGATACTTCAACAAGATACTCTAATGAAAATATCACTGACAGATAGCGTGAGGACGAAACAACTTCCTTTATATACCACTGTACTGGTTCTCGCACATTTGCTGATGACACGAGAAGTCCCAGCAGCACTTTATAAACATCCTTAGTTGTGCAACAGTATTGAAAAAAGGGTAATTTAAAACATGCAGAAAAAGAAAATGATTGACAAGTTGTCATATGTACAGATGAGCTAATTCAAGCTCGTAATCTCGAGGTTTTTTGAAGAGGCTTGTACGGCTCAATATTTCACACACAGAGCTTCAAATGAAAACTGCAAATACTCTGTGTATGTTCATTGTACTCATTCTACAACAGTGCAAGACCTGTATTACTTACCACAGCTTGCTCATTGTAGGAACAAGTTCCACGTTGTGGCCCATGCGAATATTGAAATACTCTAACAGTTCCATTTTTCTGCATCATCGCGCAACAGTAGTGTTTCTTTTTTCTCGTATGGTTCAGTCTCACTGTGCAACTTCAGTGGTACTCCTAAATACTTCGTTTGTGTTTCCTGCCAATGAGAAAACTACGCGTCTACTTGGAGACACAGTGAAACTCACTCGGAAATCCAGCGAAAAAAACTTGCAAGCTTTACGAACACGTGGGTCCTGCATTCATGCTTCACAATGCAGCATGTGAAATCGCTGTGATCATGCGGGGTACAAGCGCACATTGCGATCGGGGGGGGGGGGGGGGGCAGAGCGTGCGATAATCATGAATTCATCGTTTAAAGTGGGCAACCCACTACAAAGAGCCCACACGTTACAGCGCCCTTTCCCTAAAGGCCATGTTGTGGGTGCATGAGAAGTGCGAAAAAAATTTCACGCCCACACTTGCCTGTGGTTTGAAGCATGCTACCCATCCCACAGAATGCAGCCGTATAAAAGCAGAAGCCATTCTGAACTCTGTACGCACTAGGGAGAGGATATCGCTAATCGCATTCAACTCTTGAAGAGAAAGCGTGTGGATCTTCTAATTTTATTTTTAAATACATGTATACGAGTCGTTCATGATACTATTTGCACGTGTTTACTGTTCCAGTAGTCGAGTAGTGCCCTAGCCGATGAGCAAGTGAAGCCGAAAGAAAATCTATTGCTAATGCGACATGGATTCTACCGTGCCGAAAAGGTTTGAATGCGTTTATTCCCTTGCGCCTATTCACGTACGCACGCACCCATGCTCACACACACACACACACACACACACACACACGCACGCACGCACACACACACACACACACACACACACACAACACACACACACACGTGAATGTGCGCATTCGTTTTTTTAAGGTGGAATTTGGAAGTGGTAGTAGGGGTGGTGTTGCTAGTTAATAACGGTAATAAAACTCCGGAAATTTTGTGGCCTGAGCTTCGGCGGTCCCCGAGTTGGACCAGAGCACCTGTTGTTGTGTACTTTCCTTTCAACTGCAGTATTGAACTCTTGTCTGTGGCCTTTCTTTACTATCTTAGATCTGCTTTCCGAAAGAAAAAGAAGTATGAAGGTCGGCCACTAGCTGGTAGGTGCCCAGACCCTTGGTGGTGAAAAATTTAGTTCACCTAAATATTGCGGTGCTTTTTTGCATACTCAAAAATGAGTCGTAAGTTTTCAAACTGACCCTTCAGTGTAAAATTCAAGGTGGCGCGGTGTTAAGATCGAGTGATATCCAGGATGTTTTATTCATTGAAGGCAACCACACGTTTGCATACGAACTATAGAAAACAAGAAATCCTAGAAAAACACTACCACGCTGGTCTTGCCATAAAAAAAACATAATGCGACTTTGTCTACACTCGCCCATTCAAAGCATCACTCGTCGTCTTGATGGGAAGTTGGCCGGGGAGTGCTCATTCATATGGCACATGTCCGCTGCGTAACTGTTTGTTGTCTGTCGAGCCGTGTTGTCGTTGCGCAGCTAGCTACCCGTTTTTTTTAGTGAAAAGAAGGTCAGCAGTAACGACGCCTCCGCTATGCGTCCACGAGGGCAGCGCACGAAACAAAAGACAGAGCGGCTTCGAGGTGCGAAATATGCAAACAGGTCACCCGGACTCTGGGGCGTGCTGGCCACGCCATACGTTTTGGCTCACTTTTCGACTAACGCTTTCTGTCCGTGCGCCAGCACTGTACGCACTAATTTACTGCACGCTGTGAACGTTCATAATCGGGGTTAGAATCACCCGCCACCGCTTTGGCAGTAAATGGCCAGAAGGCTTCCATAGATGCACCGCAATCGGTGTACGCCCAGGCACAAGCTTTTGTTCTGCAAAGTTCGCCCGAAGTTAACCAAGTGTCTACACTTACGTCGTGTTTGCGTCTATTGTTCTGTGGCTGAAGAACATGTCCCTGTGCGCGTTGGTGCTCTTCCGCTGCGCACTTCAGGCGTAGTGCTTAATTATGGGCCCTTTTCATTACACTGGGCAGGGCTGAGGTGGATCGGTGTGGCCAAGTATGGTGCTAAATGGATGCGGCCACTAGTTGGAAAAGACCAAATTCAATGGGGTGCCTGGGTTTCTGTTCGTTCAGGTTACGTACATGGACGCCACGAAAGCTCTCACGCTTTGAATGGTTGCGCGAGTTGCGATTGTCACGATTGTTTTTGCATGGAGCTGAGAATAAACATTTGAGAAGATTCTAATGGTCGAGCGTAGATGAAATTTTCTGGTTAGTGTAGAAATGAACTAGTGAATCACTTTTTGCGTGGCTTTCCCACGTCGAGAGTGCCGCGATTACGCCCCTTACCACTACCTTTACTCCGGCGCTCGTTGCCGAAAAAAGAAATTCTATTTTGCGGTGTCATATTTGTTACGTTTGTTTATAATGACCTTTTTTAAATGACCCATTTTCAAGCACGTTATTTTTGAGGCTATATCGGGTCGAGAGCCCACCGTCAAGTCAACAAAGATCACTATCAAGACTACGCCGTGACTAACATCAGAAGTGCGAAACCGTCTTGTTAAAGCCGCTGTGAGATGCCAGCCTGCAATTTTAAAAGGGTGCGTCATCGAACCATATGGGCCACTTGGTTTCAGGAGGCGTGCGATATACAAACTATGGACTTCGTAATCGCAGGCGCCGACAAAGAAATTACAGCACATCAAAGATGGCCATTTCTGGCAGTAGGTTACACTGCCTCGATAAATTTGTTTTCTTTCAAGTGTTGAAAACTGTTTACGCTAGGACAAACCAAAAGAAGCATGCCATAGCTATTCATCAAGGATGAAGGATGGAAATTTATCTCTATATCATGCGAGCTTCACAGAGCTTTACTGAGCAGTATTTCCCCGTTGAATATTTTTGGCCGCTTTTTAACATGTTCCATGGCTGTAGATTTGCTGAACAAAAGTCCATTGTTTCAATTTTGGTACTAGACTCACAGAGGACTTCCTTATCTATATTTAACCAATGAATCAACGACGAAAATATATAATACAGAGGGAAGAAATCATGGATATATTTGTAACTGCATGAGACAGTGCGCACGCTTGCACGGGGCAGCACAGTACGACAGATATCTTATATAAACTAAGCATTCGTTAACTTATCTTAAAATGTGTGGATTTCATAGTGTCCATTCTTGTTTTTAGTGAAAAGGGTGGCTGCGAATCATAGTTCGAGGTCGTAGGTTCCATATCGCCTGCTACCACGGCTGCATTTCGATGGGTTCGACTTGAAAGAACGCATGTGTACTTAGATTTAGGTGCACGCTTAACAGCTGCCCGCGTTTAGAGTAATTTGGCATCCTCCTCTATGTGGGGTTTTTACGTTATGCTGTAGGTTTGCTTCGTGAAGCGGAAAAATTTCTTTCGTTATTTATAGTCAAAAGAGGGCACACTTACGTACTCACACAGAACAGCCACTCGATGCTTTATTATCCTGCAAAAGGTATCCCAGCAAGATTCTACTTCACGTTCTGCGGGATGATTCTAATAAACATGCTAGCTTAGTCTAATAGTGGCTATGGTATTCGGCTTCTGACCTGAACGTCCCAGGTTTGATTCCGGCCGTGGCGATGGAATCTTGATGGAGGCAAAATGTCTACCATTTGTCCATGTACTATGCTTTGTGAGTGCATGGTAAAAAATACTGGATGGTCAAGATGTCCGGTGCACTCGACAACGGCGTTTCACATAATCATGACGTGATTTTGTCACATTGGACTCCACATGTTATTATTAGGCAATAGAGGCTACAGTTGTGATGCTTCAAATGAAATGCCTCTTGTAAAGAATTAGTTCAGTAGATCAATTATTCGACATCTAAACAACAACATGACATCACCATTCGATAAAGAAACAATAAAAATGTAGCTGCGGCAATTCATCCAAGGAAGACAACAAAGAAAGGCATACTTCTAAAATTTTTAATCTATCCAGTATTGTAAGTCTTCAACCGTTCATGACTATTGCCGGAGATCAGCACGTGCTCTTTTTGAGAATTGATCGTAAATGGCAGGCTGCGTGATACGCTGCATTGTATCGCGCACGTGTTCTCAAGAGCCTCGACTACTGATCGCCAGCTTTCTCTGACCATCTGAATGAGTGTTGCAGGGCCCCTCTGAGCGATGTTTGAACATACGTTTCGCCTCGTCATGTCGCTTTGTGATAAACTGTCTTGTTCAGAACTTTTACATCGTCTCCAAAGTTGGGTTGGCGAGCGTTCCGCAAATTATCAACCATACACGTTGCCAGGTTTCGGCGAATACTTAGGCGCCTGGGTTTTGTATAACGGCCATTTGGGTTAAAAAACACATCAATTCACTAATTATGTAACGGAAAGTAAATGCACTATTAAAATGACTTTAACGCCCTAAATACAAATTACACTCCAAACAAAAGCAAGTGAATTTGCGTGTTTCCCCTTTTGGCAACGGTATCATTCGGTAATGTAGTAGTTAAAATAAAGAAGGCTGTTTATTGATACCCACTGGTTTCTTTTTTTTTTTGCGTCCATGTTTCTCCTATTTATTCTTTCTTTCTGCCCATATAAAAGCAGGGCGAGTTTTCTGTCTCTGGAACGTGCATTTTCATTCACCCTTTTTAACATTTGCAAGTGCTTATAACACACTAGGCCATCGGCGAGTTATGCTAGAACAAAATAAAAAGCCGAAACAAATACATGCCTGCATCTTGGTGCTCGATACGCTTCAGGGGCTCGCGTGATCTCTGTTCCACAAACATGATAATTCTGCTTTTTTTTGGAGTGTCAAAGAAGTTCCCATGTTTGTGATATTCATCCACTGAGATAATTTTTCAGTTTTCAACATTTATTCCCGTAATACCTTAACTTCACCATTTATAATCACTGATTTACCTAATTGTGTTTAACCTGAAGCTTACAGATATATCCTGCTCAGAATGGATGTTAGATGAAGCTTACGTTTTTTTTTGTATTTGCTTGGCGCTAGGATTATTGAAGCGTTCGGTCTTTCTGCACCGTATAGCCCAAGGGCTGTTGTGTTCCCTAGTTGCAGCACCCACGGTTACCAGAAGAGAGACGAGGAGCACAACGAAGGACGACAAAATAATATCGTCCGGCTCTCTATGAATGGTGCATACCTGCCGAAATTATCGATGCTCCGCAGAAGAAAGCGAAAAATTGCCCTCGTCCTCGGATTACGGTGGCCGCAACCATAGTTGCCTGGTTTCTCGATGTGCATCTTTTGGAGAAATGCGCTCCCGTACATCGATTTTCCTTCTATCTTTCTGATTATTTTCACATGGGCAAGCAATAGATAGAGAAACACACTGCTTTGATGTACAGTAGATATTCATAGTTTGCGGAGCTGTATAAAGACCGAAGAAATTCGGTCTCGCAGTATTTTTCATTTTAAATTTGTGCATTGTCAAAAATACTGCAGCTGTGGGGCTGAATTCAACAAAGTATGAGGCTGCACTGTTCCTAGCTGCCGAAAGCAAGACGGCTATAAACTTGCCGTTTATTAGCCGAAAATGTTTTTTTAACGCGACACTGTTTTATGTAAGGGTCTACCGTGACTCCATTGTTGCATTTCTGTCCCAGATGAGACGTTAAAGGTAAAAAGTAACAGATTTTAAGGAAAAACACGTAAAAAGCAAGTTGTCTCGTGGGGCGTTGAACCAGCGATCTCTCAAACCGTAGCGCGCAGCACTAACCACTAAGCCACGGAGCACGCGCTGTCACAGCTGATAACGGCAAGCCATCTATACACACGTTATAACGTTTGGCGGTCCTCAAAGCCTGATAACTTAAGTGTGTTTATGTCATCAGTAGCTAGATTGCGTGATGGTCTCGCCTTGGGCGCGCTGTGAAAGTCCTCGTCTCTAAAGTTTTTATGAGCGCCGCCTACACAGAGCGTGGTCTCTCCCGCGTGTGTCTATCGGACTCCTGGTTTGGGAGAGCATGAAAAGCCACTTCACTCGCTGCCGCGGCCGCGTTTACAAAAGGAGGACGCTTCTTACACACGAAGAAGTGAGAATTGTGACAGTTGCTAGCGCTTGTCCTGTGCATAGTTGTGCGTTCATTTCATGAACTTTTGCCGTTTGAACAGCGCGCTTTAATTCTCTAGCTGTGACAGTCGTCCGTCCGCGCACGTACTCTGTACGCTCAGATCGTGCGTGCTTTCTGCTTGAGGTGCGCTTTTCAAGTTTCTTGCTGGTTGTCGTTTTTTGCGTAACATTGAATTTGCTGCTGTAGCACTCATTCTTTCGCCCTTATAGCGACACATTGCACAATAAATGCTCAACTACCTCTGTGAAGATACGTTTCACTTTTGTGTTATACCGATTCCTATAAACAGAGATCAGTCAAGCTTTTCTTTTTCCGTTGTTTTTTAGCAATTTTCTTTGTAACTTCACGTGTCTGTTTTGTGCCTTATTGGTTCATGGTTCTTCTTTTCTAACAAATCCACATTACTTTGTTTCCACAGACGTTACCGCAGATGGCTACCCAAGGCGCCATTGATTATGCGATAGCGTGAAGCTAGCGGTATTAGTATTCCCGTGTTGAGCTTTAGTCGGCTGTTGAGCGACCATTATTCGTATAGTGGTTTCTAGTGGGTGGCAGCTTGACCAGCTTGTTGCGCGTTCTAGTTCCCCGTGCCTGACTATTCCCGTCTGAAACGTGCAGCTGTGTGATCGCGTTTGATGACGATACCGTAGCTTTCAGTTACTTTGTCAATTACTCTGTCCTATTGACGCTGCCAAGGTGTGCTATTGGACTTCTGTAAACAATTTAAGCTTTATCGCCAAACTAGTGTATATTCTTTATCGCTCTGCTCAGCATGGAGACTCCTGCAATGTAAATAAATAAGTAAATAGATAAATAGATAAAGAGTATAATGAATAAAAGAAACAAGTCACGTAAACGTTGGGTGAGATCCGTATTTAGAGAGCTTCCTGACGTAGCCCTTTCGTGACATAATCTTTTATGTAGTGTTAGGTACTCTAAAAACAGAACCACTTGTATGATTTCGGCGCTATTTATTGCTTTCATTTCTGTTAGTTTTGACGCAGTCGATGCCATCTGCAAGTGTGGCTGCAAGCTCGCGAAGGTATGCTCATGCTGCTTTCGGCTAGTACATTACTTTCCGTGCCGATTTGGAATGAAATAAACGGACATGATATAACAGATATTCAGACATAACATGTTCGCAGTGACACATCGAATGCGTGCGCGGCTTTTGTGTTAAAACCGCACGATCACATAAAGCAAAATAACACTTCGGATGCGTTGCACTCTAGCCTCTATAGACGTTAACAAAAAATATGTCGTTTTTTTTAATACCCGCACTTTTTCGACCAGCATAATAGGCTACATGTATTCTGCTAGAATAAATTGCTTAAAGTACACTCATTGTTAAGGCAAAATGCAGATGCGAGAAGGCTGGTCGCTTCGTCAACACTTAGAAGACTAAAGCAATAATATAAAGGTATAATTATTTAAACTCAAATAAAGAGCATTGCATTAGACTCTGTGGAAGCTCAGTTTGTATGCTCATTAGATGCCGCGTTTTTTTTTTCTATAAAGATGAGAAGACACTGGTAACTCTACTAAAGAAAAGCAGAAAAGGGTAGCTTTCGGAAAGAAGACGGTGGCTGGACCTTTACCGAGAGTAAAATATGAAAAAGGCAGCCTCAAAATTCCTTGTATAAACGCACCAATTTCAATGGTGCTATTCTATGGGTGCAAGCCATATGAAAGAGCAGACAGCTGTGCTTTTTGGCTATTGCACTGACGTGTAGTCTCTGAAATTTCATGCTTGATAAAGCAAGAGAGGCAAAACCGTTATTGTTCTTTTAAAAAAAGTAATCAAGCCACAATCTGCTTATTTTAGTGATTTCCTGGAATTAAGAGGTTCAGCAAGGTGGAAATAAATTTTTGCAAAAGTGGACACATGAAAGAAAACGAAGGATAATTCAAACATCTCATAATATGATCCTGGGGATACATATATTTTTAAATATTCTACTCATCGGGCCGGTAGAGCAGTCGTCCGATTCGTCCCCCAAAAAGAAAGAGAGTTGTGGGCATGATGTTTCTTCTGTTTTACAAGAGTGCCAACTCAATATGGCTTCGCTGTAACATAAATAAGCTTGCATCAACAACACGTTTTTCATGGTTGTCCAAGTAAAGGTTATCGACAATGGAGGACACGGTGAGGTATAGAGCTAGATGCAGTAACAAATGAGAGTCATACAAATGGCCCTCTCAGGCATGTGTTATATAGCTGCAATCAGCCGTGCCTCCATCGCGCGAGAACACGCGTGTTTTGCTTCGTTTAGTATGCGTTAATAATGACTCGAATGCCTAGCGTGGTCGCAACCTTACTTCCCTGAATTTTTTTCTTTGTTTCTTTCATGTTTCCGCAGGTTTGTGAAACTGGAGTTGCGTCATGGAGGTGTCGCCTACTTCCCATCCACGTACAAAGCGACGGAAGCCGCTCTTACACTTCCGCGGTGTTGGGTGGCTCACACTGAAGACAGCTCTGCTTTTGATAACTACGGCAGATAGCCTACCGCACAGTATTGCATCAAATCAAGGTGAGGCTCCCACATTGTTCAATGCACGTGGCTGACGTCAAAAGAGCTTCTTGAGGCTGGACTATCAAGTCAGCGTGTTAATATCGACCGCTCCGCAAAGACATTTTTAATCTGAAATTAAATTTTTATATTTGATACAAATATATATAACGCTATTGTAGTTGAACATTTAGCCAAAGAAAACTGGAAGCATAGCGCTAAAACTTCGTACTCTATATTGATAATAGATGATAATTATAATTATTATCGTAACATTGATTGCACCTGGAAATGTTATGTTATATGAGAAATATGAGCAAACCACTAACTAAAACTCGTTATGTGAATTATCTTTCCAGAACATCATACTGTTTACGGCGGTGGTAGTCCTAACAACAAGAAAAAAAACACACATAGCAAGTGGAATGGCGTACTTTCTTCAACACATTAAACTAAAACAAGCAATTATCAGAATATATGGCATTTTGTTGCACACTTCAAGATTAATAATGATGGCACAAGTAATTCATGTGCATTGTGATCCTATAAGGTAAAGAATAAAACTGTTTCAATGTGTAAGCGTCTTAGACGGTTAAGTATGTCAGTTGTTATGAAAGGAAGTGTCACGAAACACGAATGTAAAGGCATTATCAGCAGTCAGCCCTTACATATGTATCGAAGAATAAAAAGAAGCCAGAATGTTTTCCAACGAAACCAAAAACACAAAAGAACGTTGGGATCTGTGATGATACTTTTAAGCGAGTGCCTGCTTCATTCTTATCACAACCTCATATGAATGAGTACGAAGGATCGTGGTAGGGTATACTCAATCTAACAAAGGAGTCAGCAAAACAAAGACTACAAATATGGATTCGAAAAGCACTCCTGATTTATCTGTCCTAACCTTAGCTTGTCAATAGTTTTGAAGCAATCGCTGTGACTGTATAGAAGCATGTGTCTCTAACTTTCTGTCTATTTGCTTACTAAAAGCTAAAGTGCCAGAAATATATGTCAGTGTCAGGCCAACTTCTTAAGAATACTTCTTCAAAGAAAGCTAAGAAGTGAAGTGGTAGAAGGCCTTTTCAGACTTTGCGACTGTTATTCTTTTTTTTTCTTTTTTTTCTTCATCACATCGCATGGTTCTACGATGACCTAGATAGGAGGCGCAAACACTCTCCGTCATTCATTCTCGAGGGTCCGGTTGGCCACCATTGCGGTTCCCACCAATTTGCTTCAGTTATGCTTGAGATACAGGCTTCCAGCAATCCCTCGCGAGTTCGCGTATAAGGTATGGTGTATATGAAATAATTGGAGAAAGTTAAGAAGGAGAAAATCAGAAAATAGGAAAGACTTTAAGTGGCTGCCTCGTCTTCTTTCTCGTTTGCTTGTCACTTTCTTGTGCTTTTCAAACTTTTTTTCTAAAATGACACGAAAAATGCACCAAACCACTCCAATCACACGTACCCCACAAGTGAATGCAGGTGACCGTATGGTGACCTGAATGCATTATAGAGCATGGTCCGATAAAGCATGCATTAACCGTAATGGCATTTGGCCCGGGACATCCAAGTTACTCAGGGAAGCTGACTGTAGATTTTTACAGCTCGCAGCATTGTCGAAGTAGGAATATCGAGCCATTTAACGCATGCACACGACCAATTTGCTAAATTTAGGTAAAAACTGGAAGAACAGGCTGATGAAGAGATATCCAGAAACATTCACTACATACATCACTATGCACAGAAAAGCTTTGTGGGCTATGTTTCCTGCCTTTTGTCATTTCAGACTCCAGCTTGTGCCGCTTACATTAATATCGACCCTTCTTTTATCAAAGTCAAGAAGGAGCAGCTGTGCATAAATTTGAGCATAAAATTTCAGGGCTTTCACACATCACGGGTCTCGGCTCACGCACACTGCGAGCGCTGAAAGGAGTCTTCTTTTCGCGGTAGGCGTAAATATTGGCAAAAGGCTGCCCTTAGACAATACACACGTTTATATGTTGTTGCTGATTTAAACTCCAATCTGAAATGCTACCTCGAAAGCGAGTAGACACACCCGTACCTACTTATGAATCAAACATGACCTCTTGAGAACTAACTTTCCGCAGAACCGAATCCAGCCGTCAAAAAGTTTCGGCTAACCAAAATTTCGAAAAATGAGATAAGAAATTGTTGAAGCGCGTAACAATGAAGTGAACCTGGCTGTAGAAGCATCCCTCCTCATCAAAACTATTGAAACAGGTATAGATGGCCAGGCACCATAACATTGCATGATACCGCCCGGCGGCGCACGATCACGCTTGTATTCAGGCATTTATCTGGCCACGGAACGCGGTTATTCACGTGCGCTACAAATACAGTGATCGCACAAAAACATAATGAGCAACCGGAGGATGCTGATAGTTCAGATTCAGCAACGACTCAACATGGTAACATAGCAGGTAAGGTACGTGTCGCGCTGCTATTTTCGAGGGCACGGGCATGAAAGCTTCTTCGACGAGCATCGTCGCTTCATTATCACTTTTTCATTCATTGCTAAGTTTGCATTCTTTCGAACTCGTTCATTAGAAAACAGCAAGGGAGGCGGAGGGAGTTAGGAAGCGCGGATACTTTGATGCTGAGCCAAACGGATCATCCAAGTATCAGCGCTTCACTACACCCTCCTCCGTTATGATTGTACTAGATCCCGTGCTTTTAACCTTGAGAAAGACGTAAAAAGAAAACCTTACACTCACCGCATGTCTCTTGAATTCGACCAACAATTCAGAATGCGATATTCGTATTTTAGCAACTGTGGAAAATATTTTTATGCACTTCCTTGGTTATATAGCAAGATAAGTTTGCTTCTGCTACAAAATCTGCTTACTTCTCAAGCATCTCTATAAATGTGGGAGAAATATTCAATTCGATGATGTCCTTTTTTTTTACCAACGCCAACCCTTAGTTTTGTTGTACATGTTCACGACACTCTTAACACATTACAAATTAGCTTTAAACCAACCAACCAGCATGGTTTTATATTTATCTCGCCTGTGCACACACGCGCTTATTGTATATTCAACTTGTACCGCCAATTCCCGTTTTCATGCTACCGGGCTGTTCTCTCATCTATTTGCTTATCCATGTAGACTAGAATATACGAAGCCTCACATATTTTTCTCGGAAGTCTTTCGTTCACTTTCGTGAAATCATGTGTCTTATTCTGCCTCATGGCTGACCAATTGTTTACAAAAACGTAGGGGATCCTAAAGCTTCGCCTTCAGTAGTTGGACGCGATAGCGATCTTCTGTTCTTAAAGCGTTTTTCAAACACTTAGTGCATGAAAGCTTTTCAACCTTGCTATTCACCCACTACGTGGCCTTAAGGAAACATTCACAGTAGTGTTTGCGCCTTTTATAGTGGGTTACCGGCTTTAAACCATATATTCTGACGCCCGATTTCAATGGGCGCTTGTATTACGCATTTTTAGTGCGGCATTTCACGTTGTATAGTGAGGCTTGTATACAGGAGGTGTGTGTAAAGCATATGTCACTTTCACTGCATTTTCTTGCAGAATAAATTATTTTCAATGTATTTACAAGCAGACGCGTGGCCGGTCTGTTTTTTTTTTCGAGAACGAGCAGTCAATGTTTGTAGTGTTGTTGAGACATCCGAGCCTCTTCCGGAGTGGCTTCTGGACGCGTGTGTTTGCGTACTGGACTTCTGAAGGTTTATTGGACTGAGTGAAACTGTTTCTTGCGCATGCGTATAGAAATACATGTCATTTCACGGCATCATTTTCATGCATAAAAAACAAAAAAGCCGACCCGTGGCCGTGTGGCAAAACTTCCGCTTGTCACGCAAAGGATCCGGGCTCAATCGCCACTCTGACTGAGAATTTTTTATCATTTATTTTTTTTGCATAGTTTCCTATTTTTTAGTTACACATAAGATGATAATATTTCGCTCACAACCATTGATGCCGACGCCGATGCTGACGCTGGAATTTCCGCGTAACAGCTCTTTAACGCTATCATGTTAATTGAATCAATTACGTTTCCTTCTTGTTATTGTTATTATTGCTTCCTATCGCCCTTTGAATTTACATTGCGTACCATCGGCCTCCTCTAAGAAGCTCGTTAGTCTCTGCAAACGTTGAAAGATAATCCACCATTATTGATTACGATATTGTACAGAATGATCTTCAGGTGTCTAAATGATTTGGAAGAGCTTCACTATACGGCTTGCTGAACTCTAACAACGCTAACTCAATATTGTTATGTTTGATGTCTTACAGGCTAACAATTACTTGCGGCTTTTCCTGGAAAACACAAGCTTCAGTTTGTGTTTATCATTATGCCTAATTGGGCTGGTTTACACCACCAGGTATGCCAATAAAAGAATATACAACTGCTAAAACGCCGCAGGGCCTTCTTTAAATCGCTTCTGCACGCACGCACCATTTCGGCGACTCTATATCCTTATTCAAATGAAAATAATTGACCCCGTTCTTTGCGTCTCCCTCTATTTTTGAGGTAGTTCCCTTGTTCTGGTTGAGTTAACTGATACGGCTATTTATTGTATTGAATTGTGAGACGAAAGAACCCACATTTTCTTCCAGATTCAGCACCCTAAGCCAACTGGGTAACGCATTGTTGTTAACCTTGTTTCACGCCAGTGGGTCCCCAGTCCTAGTAATCGAATGAATATCATAGTCCCTTGCAAACAAGTCCCTGTTATTTGTATTAGATTCGTATCGCCGTGATTAGGTAGTCTTCAAGATGGCAGCACACATAAAAAAAACAATCTAACAGCACTCAGTAGACAGCCGCTTGTTTTCATCAGTGTGATGTAGGCGCCACTCTTTGTTTATTTACTTCTCCAAAACTGGTATTACAACGGCGATTCTGCCTGAGGACATAACAGTAGTCGAACAAGTCGCTCTCTGCACGTGGCGTCGTCGTTACCTGGCCGCTTATGCCTTCAAATTTGGGAGATTTGTTTGCTTGCTTTAATTGAAAGCAGGGTCATCCTTTTCAGTTTAGTACGTGGACGAAGCAAAACAGGATGATACATTCGACAATGATCGGAGAGATTGGATGTACAAACGTAAAGAATTCATATATAGGGTCTGTGCATTGGCCATGTCGAGTGACCGATTACTTGCGGCTTTTCCTGGAAAACACAAGCTTCAGTTTGTGTTTATCATTATGCCTAATTGGGCTGGTTTACACCACCAGGTATGCCAATAAAAGAATATACAACTGCTAAAACGCCGCAGGGCCTTCTTTAAATCGCTTCTGCACGCACGCACCATTTCGGCGACTTCGAGTAGAGGAAAAGAGGTCACCCATATCATTACTTTTTCAAGCAGTCCAACTTATCGGCCTTATGATGGGCGTGGCATCACTAAAACATAACAAGACTTATTGCTCGAGCGCCATACAAAGGATACAGCACGATTCACTATACACGTGGAGTGACACTAAAACTAGCGACGAGTACCTTTTAGAGGCGAAGCCTCTTGAGACGTGGGTCTTCGTGCGTCTCCTGTATATAGTAGCCACCTCTCGTTCTAGTCCTGTGACTGTCCGCTGGATAGCGGTACTTGTATATGAAGAATATATGATGAAAAGATGCGAAATGGCATGAACTTGGAGTGTCCGACAGATAGACAGACATGCATGCATGTACGTACGCATGTATGCATACATAAATACATACATACATACATACATACATACATACATACATGCATACATACATACATACATACGTACGTACGTACGTACGTACGTACATCCATACATACATACATACATACATACATACATACATACATACATACATACATACATACATACATACATACATACATACATACATACATACATACATACATACATACATACATACATACATACATACATACATACATACATACATACATACATACATACATACATACATACATACATACATACATACATACACAAGACAAACAGACAGACGGACGAATGGACGTATGGACGATGTTGCCAGTGGATGATTCACAATTTACCGATAAAACCCTTCGAAGCTTCGCCCCACTAATCATCATTCACTCCGTGGATATGCTATGAATTATTTGTACTAGAACATCGGCTAGCAATTGACTTATTTGTAGAACTCTACATGAAAATAACACGAGAATGTAGGTCAGTTTTTTTGTGTATAGATGAAATGAAGATTACAGACCATGGTTTGCGATGGTTATTGGGCGTCAAGTGTGGCGATAGACTGCGTTAAATCTGCAGTAAATGCAATGGAAACAGCTTTTGTGTGGAGCCACTGTGTGACAGAAAATGAGACATTTTAATGGTCTGGCATGATTTCACATTGTGTTACTCTGTGATGGCTGCGTATACATACCAACATTGAAGCTTTAATATAGCGTAAGCCGGGCATAAAACTTTTGGGAAGACATTTTGCACTACTTTTTCGGAGCTCCATGATGGTTAGGCACAAAGCTCCTGTTACATATCTTCATATACGACTGTGGTACTGATCACGATTATGTTGACAACCATAACAGTTATACTAAAGGGAAAGTTAATTGCTATAACCTGCTGTGAAACATGGTTAAGGACTGTGGTTCCCTCAAGTATGCTCACGTCTTCAATAAAGCAGGGTAGCTGGTTTTACAAGTGCAATATTGAATGCGAAACATTTCTCAGTGAACTTCAGCGACTTTGAGCATATCTATCTATCTATCTATCTATCTATCTATCTATCTATCTATCTATCTATCTATCTATCTATCTATCTATCTATCTATCTATCTGTCTATCTATCTGTCTATCTGTCTGTCTATCTGTCTGTCTTCTGTCTGTCTGTCTGTCTGTCTGTCTGTCTGTCTGTCTGTCTGTCTGTCTGTCTGTCTGTCTGTCTGTCTGTCTGTCTGTCCGTCTGTCTGTCCGTCTGTCCGTCTGTCTGTCTGTCTGTCTGTCTGTCTGTCTGTCTGTCTGTCTGTCTGTCTGTCTGTCTGTCCGTCCGTCCGTCTGTCTGTCTGTCTGTCTGTCTAGCCGCTTAAGTTTGGGTGCTCTCGTGGTCAACCCCTTAACTTGGCGTGAACGAAAATTAGCAGGGGAGGGTAAGATGATTCGACGAATATGACGCACTGGTGAAGACATGAATAATGTCACAACATGTCACAATCCTGTCAAGTACGTCGTCAAACACTTACTGCCAGACAGTGGCACATACCCAGGGCAAATGTGTGCCGCTGGTATGCGGGTATGTTCCACAGGTGATTGACACTAAGTATTTACCCACGAATGACGAGACCACACATCGGCAATTTTAATGCGCGATCGTTAAGTAATACCCGACAGCCCCGTCACGGAAGTCTACTGGCTAGGATACTCGGCTGCTGATAAGCAGAGCACGGGATCGAATACTGGCTTCAGCGGCTTCATTTTCGATGGAGGCAAAAATGCTGTAAACCTGTGTGCTCTAATTTGGATGCAAGTTAAAAAAACCCAGCGGGTCGATATCTCCGGAGCCCTCCACTACGGCGTCTCTCATAATGATATGGTGGTTTTGGGACGTTAAACCCCACATAGCAATAAAAAAATATCCAACATCGGTAGCGTCGACCCGATGAATTCAAAGAATAAAGGCTAGGGTCCCAGCTTTTTAAATAGACGCTAATCTTCGTGAAACATCAATAGTAGTTGCGGTGCTGCCTATATTTTTTAAACATTACATATGCACTCCTTAATACAGCCGTCACGTCGGCTTAACGTTGAAGGCAATTAGTTGCCATGCTCTGAAGTTGATTTATGTAGCAGTGTCCAGGGCCAGCATCCTCGCAAGCATCGGCGCTTCTTATCAGCTTCTGGTGTTGCTAATACGCATGTTCCAGTTGGCATCATTAAGCAAGTGCGAACGACTGGTTATCCATCTGCAATGCTTCAACATATGCCTATGCGTGCAGCATTTGTACATATATTTATCGTCATTTCATGACGCGTCGCTAAATAAAAAAATTGCAATATGGTCACCTTTCCTCCGCACGCTTCGCATAACGTCGATTCCTAGGTACGTGGGTTCTGCAGAATTTTTTATGACGTCCTCGCTACAAGGAACAACAAAACAAGCGCATATAATTTACCAGGAAAGCTTGATCTTATCAAAGAAAGCAAGGCAGTCAAAAGAATGTAAATCTCTTCATTATGCCTTGTGAATTAATAATAATTACAAGTTATTCAATTGAACGAGTTTATGAGAGTAGAGGATATATATATATATATATATACATATATATATATATATATATATATATATATATATATATATATATTGTGATGAGCGAGACAGAGAACAAGAGACAACACCCGATCCTGGGCCAGCTGTTCTTATTCTGTACTTCGTCTTCCTCTGCTTCTTCCAGCTAGCTCCTCGCGCCCAGAGCCCCAATTCCGCTGCTCTTAGTCATCAGTGCTCATCACACTCGGCCATCACTGCGAGTGCGTGTAGCTGCCGACAGTGCTTCATGTGGGCGCGGTTGGCTGCATCGTGGTGGTCGGACTCTTCCACGCTTGAACTTCGTCTGAACATATTTTGGAGCAAAGTCCAGTGGCCGACAGTGAATGTGTCGCCGTGGTCGTTCGAAATGTCGGTTAAGACGCCGAGGTTTGCTGAGGTTTGGCGTAAACTTTGGCCGATAGCGACTCTGACTTACGACTTTGTGTGGCGGTGGTCTATAACCTCGGCTTTGTTGCGACGCTTCCAATGCGTTTCCCGACGGGCGGAATAGGTTCTGTCGCTGCGGTTGATCTCGTCCAAGGTTCGACGTGTTCGGAAGACTTGGTGAAAACAGTTCTGGCGGGTGGGATTGATTTCCTCGCCTGGGCCGGACCCGTCTAGGCTGTGACTTGGCACGCTGAGACTGTATTTGTTGCCTTGGTCGGCCACAGTGTCGTTGTTGACGTTGGGCATTGGCATTCGCTCGCACCTTCGTCGATGAAGACTCGAGGGCATGAAACTGGTTGTACCTCGGTGGTCTGTCTTTATGACGCTGTAACATGGTGTAGAGATTAGGTGGGCGACAGTGGGTGTGTTGGAGCAGTTGTTGCTTGCCGAGTAGACATTTATGTCGTCTGAGTGGGGTGGTGTGGTTTGTATGCGCATTTGAATGCCGAGCCGGAAAATGCTTGCGCAACCGAGGGTGAGTGTGAGCGCCCACAGGCCACTGGACACAATCATGATGCGACGTGCCCGCAGCTACCTTGCTGTTATCGCTCTTGTTTTGACCGAGGTGATCATGGGCTGAACAATCAGGGGCGATTTCCATGATGACGACTTCATGGGGGTCTGCGCGACGTTCAGGTTGTGCGTTGGGAGTCAGAATGGCATGCTTGTCGTCGTCGGAAAGATCGTACATCTTGTTGCAAGAAAGGCCGATGCTGGGCTCTCTCTGCCTGGAACGCATCGATGTAGCTCACACGCTCGGCCAATGACTGCAGATGTGGTACACGCAGGTCCAAGATTGTCTCCTTGATATCCACGGTTGTCTCCTACAGCTCTGTCTTGGAAATGGCATTGGTTGCTGACTCAGAAGTTCGTGAGAAGGGTCCCGGTGTGGAACCTGGCGTCGGAAGAGCGACGCCTGCCTTGGAGCCTGTTCCAGTGTACCCTGCGGAGCGTTCAGCCAAGAGGTCATCAAAACTTATGCAGGGTACAGCTGCACATTCGGGATGGTTCAGTGTGGGTATGTCGTCTGAGTGACTTCCTTCACGAGGCCCGTCTTCGATAGTGGTCTTTGGCTGAGCTGAACTTGAATTGGACGACGCCAAAGAGTCTGAAAGCTCAAATGAACTGCAACGCATGACTGCAACCTGGAGGCGGAAACCCTCCTGCGCCTTATCCTCGGTAGTCGTCAGGTTGACCTGTGTGGTGGAAGGGAGATCGGAGAGTGTCCGGCCGAAGGCAGCTATGAGCTTGGAGCTCCACTCCACCCAGGCCTGCTGTTTGAAGCCTTCATACCGGTGCCACGCCGCTGCCCCTTCCCTAAGACGGTCTACAGCCACGGTCCATTTCTGAGATTCCGTCCAGGCCTCACGCATTGCTATCGTGTTGACGGTTGCCACCCAGCTGTCAGCACCGTTCCGGACCCCGTGGAATTCCGGTAGTTCGCAGACGGCTGGTGATTGTGAGGTGGCATGTGGCAACGCAGAGATAACCGACGCGAAGCAGTCGAGCTGGTGTGAGAGCTCGATGAGAGAAGACCAAAGCTCCCAGCGTTGCTCCAGTGTGCTTGCCTCAAGGTCGTATGAGGCAGCTACATCCAACACTGCGTTAATGTCACACAATGCTGGCAACGTTGTAGGAGCTCACTCGGCGATCAACGTGGTCAGTTTGTTACTCTCGGCGCGGAGTAGCGCGATGGTACGCCGCAGGTTCGCGGCGCTGTCGTGTGTGAAGTCCGAAGCGTTGGTGATCGCGGTCTCCGAATGAGTAGCGGTTGCAGTACTCACGCCGGTGAGGTTGACGAGCAGAGAAGCCTGGACGGCGTTCCCTGGCAGCTCGTATGTTGAAAGAGTGCGGCAACGGGAATGTAGGCCATGGGAAGCGTGAGCGGCATTCCCAAATGACAGGAGCCGGTGCGAATCCCTGCCACGAAAGGGTGGCAGTGTGTCAATAAGGTCATGCCCTACAACCCCAGGGGAGGCCTGGACGCCGTCCACTGGTGGTTTGAAGGGTAGCTGAAGCAACGGGTGGGACCTCATTGCCAAGGAAGCATGAACGGCGTTCCTCGATGGAGAAGCCCGCACTGCCGATGAACCACGAAGACACGTACCGGTGGCTTCCCGCATAGGGTTCACTTGGCGGCTTGCGCTGACGGCAGAATCCATAGCCAAGGACGCGTGGATGGCGTCCTTGTGAAATGGTACCGGTAACGTGTACTGCAGCCGGCGAGGAGGCCTTGACGCCGTCCTCGAACGGTGGTGGCAGTGGCGGCAGGTGAACAGCTGCCGAGTAGGCCTTGACGCCGTCCTCGAGCGGCGGTTATTGCGGCTGTCCTGGATGACGAAGCCAAGACGTAAGACTTCTTCTTCGTCGGCTGCGCCATTCTGATGAGCGAGACAGAGAACAAGCGACAACACCCGATCCTGGGCCAGCTGTTCTTATTCTGTACTTCGTCTTCCTATGCTTCTTCCAGCTAGCTCCTCGCGCCCATAGCCCCAATTCCGCTGCTCTTAGTCATCAGTGCTCATCACAATATATATATATATATATATATATATATATATATATATATATATATATATATATATATATATATATATATATATATATATATATTGTATTTAGGAGGGTATATGTAGGACGCATTCTTTCGGTACTAACCACCATAAAGTTTTTTTAAATGTATACTAGAGGGAACTCTAGCTCTAGTGTATATGAACGCTGCAGCTGAGAACCCCAGGTATGCGCTTCAATCTACGCCTGTCTGATTGCCGTGAGTTGCGAACTGTTGGAGAGCGTCGGTTCCATTGATCGTATACCTCGTCGGCTGTACTTGCCACTACCGGTATACTCGTCACTTTTGTAACATGTTTTCTTTTTTCTCGTGTGCTGTAGAGTGCCTAATAGAATGCTTCCGTTGCATAAAATTTAGAGTCTTGATTTGGCTAGGTGCAGGTGCCGAAATATTGTACTTCATCTCCATTATAAGGTGAACTCTAAAACTGAGCTCTGTATACACCTCCATCGACTGACATATTTTCTCACAAACACTCAACCGGTAAAGTTTTACGAAACATGCTTTGAAGAATTTGAAAGCATGCTTACTTGAAACACAGAATGTATAGCTTGCAGAAGTGGATTGACTTTTGCGAAAAAAAACACGCAAAAAATAGACCTGGAGATGTACAAACTTAATTTAGAGCACCGAAGTATGCAGCCAGCATCGAGATACGCTGCAAAAACGAAACCACTTTTGTGAGAGACAGCTAACTTCTCCCTTGTGTAAACTATAAAACATTCTTCCTGCATGAATCTTACCTTCAAGCTCAGTAAAAGTGATCACTTAGAAAAAATATAGTGAAACACCAGTGTCACATGTTCACGAAAACTAACATAAACCTAAGGTGAGTACTGATGCTGCAACCGCCGGCGCATGTTCCCGGCCTGTAAGCGCGACCATAGTTAGTCGAGGGCACCCAGCAGCGTATGTGTGTTGTATTGTGGTTGCAACACGTTGGCTCCACTGTCACTGCGTGTGGTCAAAGCGTGCAGATTTCTCGTCATGCTTGGCTGAACGAAGGCCGCGATAGGGTGTGAAGTTCTCGCCGACGAATTCGCGCCGACGTCTCTACGTTTTATGAATGCGTTTATCATGGGCCGAGTCACACGAACATCTTGTGTAGTTTCGACGCTTCCAAAAGGGCTATCTGCCAGCCGCTTTTCCAGAACTATAGGCATGGAGGATGAAGCAGGAGTGGGACCTTCAGGCCTTGAGGCTTAATTACCAGATTTCGCTTGACGAACTTCACTTACGCTCGGTAAACTACCTTTATTCCTTTAACTGCACACTTATACCCCAATTATAAAGTAGGTCGTCGTGAGTTAGGATACCTAAAATGATTGTCACCATGTAGTATAGTATAGAAGCCATTGGCTTAACAAGTGTCTAAAACGCGAAATAAAGTGCTCGGTTTCCCTAGAATGCTCTCAAATTTGCTTTTATGGTCGATGCCTTTCAAGTAGCCACCAGCATACGCCTGTCAGCTTATGATGTCATGAAAAACTGGTTGCGATATTTATTGCGCGCCATCGAACATCATTCTTTTTTTAACGCAATTGTGGGCGCAGCCAAGTGGAATAATATATATATATATATATATATATATATATATATATATATATATATATATATATATATATGTCTATATAAGCACACAAAAACGCACACATGAGCATGCATAAAGTATGGTCCAACCCCCCGCCCCTCCAAAAAAATTGTGGCTACGCTCCTGAACGTAACTTACCACAAGAGCTAACATGCATTGGTCACTTCCACAGTAGGCCTTTTGTTGCAAGTTAGGCACTTGCGGATTCTCCTCCTTTGGTATGTGCGCATGTTTTCTGCACTATTTTGTTGGTAAGCTGCACGCCTTGGTGAAACCAGCACAAAGCGATAATACTGTGACAGAGAGCACTGATGGCACTGTAGAAAGCGGACGCCACGAAGAAAGCACTTTATTTGCTGCACTTCGAGGCATTAGTCTTGGGCACGTTCTTGATGCTATTCGGGGACTGTCTCTCCATCCCCGCCAACGACGGCATTGACCGCGAAATGCGGGTACGCTGCTTAAAGAGCAAGCACGACTGCCCGCCGCTTCTGCCTCGCGGTGATTCTTTCACGATATTTGCCCGCTGTCATGGTACTGTTTCGGAATCCGTAGTTGTTCCCCTTCACGATCGACTTCCGCTCCAAGAAAAGTGTGAGTTAAGATGCGTTGTACCAATAATTATAAATCTCGCAAACATCTTTGATAGTAGAACTCGCAGTTGGGCTAGTCGTGCATGTCTTGATCAAATAGTCGACGTCGCACAAAATGAACAACCACACAGAGAAATAAACACACATAGACATCAAGGGTGCTCACTTGCAACTGTTTGTAAGTGAGCGCCCGTGGTGAACAAGCTGTTATAAAGAACGTTGTCTCAGTAAAGCGAAATGTCACCAGAGCCAAAAGATGTTAAAGCTGTGTAAAAGGTACGCGTTTGATGATTTGGCGAAAGGAATAGCTAGAAGCACGAGGGAGGCACTCGATATTTCTTCACGGCAAATACGCACAAACCACGCATTCCGTTTAGGACGATTGTAAGTGAAAAACAATCGTGGCAAAGAAACGTCAGTCGCTTTCTGACAAATGAGCTCAACTTGCTTAGGGTTACTGATTCGTTCTTGATCAAAAGGTATGGAGATTTGATTGAGTGCCTGCAGGATAACCATAATATTGGTTTTGCATTCTCAGTCGACAATGAGTATTTATTCTATTCTGTGCTGCATGATGCTCTGTTTAAGGCAATGATGTTTTGTATTATTAAGCATGGAATTATTGCCTTTCAAGGTTCTGTAGGCAAGCTTGCAGATAGGATTTTTATCATTGTTAGAAGCCTATCTTGCCTCCACTTTTGTGTCGTGTAAGGGTAAAATTTATTTGCAGCGTTAAAGAACTTGTATAGCGTCATGTGTTGCTCCTTTGTTGTGCAACTTTTTTTGTTCACAGGTTGACAAAACACTGGAGCAAGTTTTTAGCAATGACATGGTTTTGAAGTTTTTAGATACGTAGACAATTTTTTTTATTTTACCAAAAAAGCGGAATGATTTGATGAACCAAATAATGGTGGAAAAGGTTTCAGAGACTTTTCGACAGGGCAGTCAAGACTTGTCCTTTACGCGTGAGCTGCCTGACAATGGAATCCCACAGATGTTTGATTTAAGGCTAACCCTTTGTGACAACCACGTTTGCTGGTGCTGAGGAGGAACTTGTCCCCGAGCAGAGAAAAAAAACCTTTACCTTTTGGTTCGGCCCACTCAAAAACCTTGAAGAGAGGCATTGCAATGCTCTTCCTGGGGTCCACACTTCGGAAGTCATGTCCACATTTCATGAGGTCTAGTTTTAATGCACAATTAGACCGTTTGAAGGTCGCCGGGTTCCCTCACTCGATTTTGTATGCAGTTGCGGGATGCCTTCTGCAGAAGGTAAAAAAAAAGGCCCGGCTAAAGCACGAAAGGATAAAGAACGGCCGGAGGTGGTACCTCACATTCAGAAGGTTTCACACAACCTTAAAAAGATGGCGAGCTGGCATAGTGTACCGCTGGTGTTCACCGCCCCAAACAAACAAGTGAAGTTGTGCCCTCGCATCAATGGAAGCCATGCTCAACAGCCGAAAGGCTGTGAAAGGAAGGATGCGCGACCAATTACAATGTGCGCCACTGGAGTGGTTTATGAAATTCCCCTATTGGACGGGAATAGCTATGTTGGCCACAATGGTCGCTGCGTCAATAATCGAACGAGGAAACACGCTCTCACGGTAAAAAAAATAGGAACGGTGCGCATCCAAGCGCGTATTTTACAGCTTGTGGATGTGCAACACACTTCTCGCAGATAGCCCCGCCGCGGTGTCTAGTGGCTAAGGTAACCGGCTGCTGACCCGCAGGTCGCGGGATCCAATCCCGGCTGCAGCGGCTGCATTTACGATGGAGGTGTAAATGTTGTAGGCCCGTGTGCTCAGATTTGGGTGCACTTAAAGAGCCCCGAATGGTCAAAATTCCCGAAGCCCTCCACCATGGCGTCTCTCGTAATCATATGGTGGTTTTGGATCGTCAAACCCCCCATTTCAATCAATTATTTTGTCAGTTTGTGGGGCTTTCAAATTTCGCTCCTATATATTACACACACACACACACACACACACACACACACACACACACACACACACACACACACACACACACTCTATCTAGAACATGCTGAAAAACTGTTGCTACTCATTTACAGAGTTCCTGCAGTTTTATTTGTACCTTTTCAAACATCTGTTTTCATAGACACGCAGTTATTGGGGAGTGGGTTGGCCTCTGTCTCAGTTATGTTATACTCAGCACAATCTCAGGGTGACGAACATTGCAAAAGAACCCAAATCTCTCGTTTCGCAAAAATCTCTTGTGACCAACACAAGGAGCGGTGTTTCTTCATTTGCTCTGGCACCTGTCGCACTGTTGCGTAGACACCCATAAAGCTTAAGACCTTGAAAAAAATATTAGTACTGGACCTATATTAAACTGTGTAGCCCTCATGGGTGCTTTTACTGTACTGCTGATACTTGGATTGTTATATTTAGTAGTGGTTCTCAAGTATTCTAGCTTGAAGTAGAGCTCACACTATAAGAAAGCGCTTCACTGTAATTGCATGTGTACAGGCGTCTGAATTTCAAAAAAAAACACACACATCAGGCGCAGGTGCTCGCGAGACTTGTGGAAAATTATAATACCGCAATTAAGTGGTAAGAGCACCGGCAACAAAAAATATTATGCAGAAAACCAACGCACTAAGCAATGCAACATCATTCCTTGCTTTTTTTTCTCGACCAAGTAAACGGACGTAACGCAAGAAGTCCGCGGTGCTAATCGCCAATGGCGAAATGTTTACCGACGCCGAAGAAAAAACGTATGTTCTGAATATGTACAGTCACGGTAACGTCTGCGTAAAGCACACGAGCAGCCGGGCCATGTTCTGCGGCGCAACGCCCTGCGACCGTTGCGCGTTGTGTGGTCGCGTGCACAGGAGCATGCGCGGCCTTGCAAACAAGCAGGCCTGCTCTGCACGGGTGACAACGTTGGAAGGTATGCTTGTTTAACCGAAGATCCGCGCTCGCTCAGGGCACTTTCGTCATATCTGTTTGATAAGACGAAGCGTGTTTCGATTGATAACTCACGCCATCATAAAGGATGCACTCTTTGTGGCTGGTTGCATTTTGTGGCAGTCTAGAATGTTTTTTCACGTGGCTGTTAGAATTAATTTATCTTCCTAAAATCGCATTCCTCGAAACAGCCACAAAGCGTTCATCGTTGTTGCAGACGAATTTTATCAGTTGAAACACGTTTCGTCTTATGAAATAGATGTGACAAAAGCAACCTGAGGTAGCACAGATCTTCGGCTAAACAAGCACACCTTCCAACATTGGCACCCGTGCAGAGCACCCCTGCATTTATGTAAGGCCGCGCATGCTCTGGTGCACACGACTTCACAATCCACAACGGCTACAAGGTGTCGCGCCGCAGAGCAAGGTCGGCCGCTCGCGCCCCGGCTGTACTGCCACGCGCGTTTCTTACTTTCATGCCAGAGCTTACGGTAACAAGTCACAAGCACACACGACACCTTTATTTTAGAGCAAGAAACATGGTGGAGTTGGTGCCATTAGAGCAACTTCGAAATATGTAGTACGGGCACACGTACCTTCGGATCGCGAAGAAAAATGAATGTCGACGTCAGCTCGACGAACGGCACGCTCCCATTTCGTTCTTCGGTCGTTCTTAGAAAACTAGAACACTCGCAACTTCGGTCCATTTTCCGCGAACAATTCGCCACGCAGAATCGCCCAACCGTTCGGATTTGCAGCCGCACACATCGCGAATATCCGATGCTCAAAGCGCATCACATATTCACGCTGCCGTTCACGGACACAGAAAAAGACGGTCGTCGCGAGTCGCCAACAAGCACACCAGCACGCCCCAAATACGTTCCTCGAGCTGGGCAATCCATGTCTCTCGAACAACGAGAGCAAGCGTACGCACGTCGGTACAATGGAACACGGCGGTCGAAACGGAGTTACGTCAGAACCCGCGGCCGAAAGAGTGACAAGACCTCAAATTATTTAGGTGGCATTAGTTTCAACCGTGTCAACGCCATGTGCGACGCCGCTGCTTTGCTCTCCATTAGGGCTCCCTTCGGGGTGATCGTCCATAGTTTTATAAAAAGGACACTGCTTATATATAGCTAAAGTGGTGATAGGTATCGGCACACTTGGTGATATCAGAAAACAGGCACAAAACTGGCGCATGCTCTCTCGCTGCCCATTGACGTCACTTCGCGTGATTTCACAATCTGTCAGTGTTACTTATTCGTTATGTCCAAAACAAAATGGGAGAAATTGGGGGAGAAGTCTGAAAAGATGAGCAATTCCGGAACTTGGGAGTGCTGCAGCAGCCGTCAGACATTTAGGCGGTAGAAACTGCCATTAAGCACGGGCCTATACAACCCCCTTACGCCCCTCTGTTTCGAAGGGTACAACAGCAAATCAACATGATAGTCATGACCTTCCATACATAGAGTTTTTACTTCGTCCGGGTGGGTGCTTTAATGTTTTTGAGTGCCCTGAGAACACTTGCGCATCGAAAAATGAGAATGCTTAAGAATTAGAGACGAAATACAAAAAAAAACGCGAAGGTGCTCGTAAAAATGAGCAAAAGTTTGTTCTATACGATAGGCATTCAATTGAAATGCAGAAATTTTTGGTTGATTTTGAAGTGCTAATTAATTGCAACTGTCTTGCTAGCACAAAAAAATTGGCAAGATTAGCATTATTTGCCTGGGAAAAGAGTCACTTGGCACCTCACACAGCTCTAGAGATATTGGAGATTCACGATTTACGTTGACGAGTTTACGGAACACGCAGGCAAAAAAAGGCGTTTGACTGTATCGGCAGACTTGGAAATTTTCTCTACACACATATTACATACACTATAGAACGTTAGTAGTGTACCGTTACTGTTGCAGCAGTACCTACTGGCAAACCTTTCCCTAGGATATGCAAGAACACCTTTCACTCGATTTAATGAAGGAAACTTAGAATACGAGCTTCTTGAAAGAAACTGTAGCATCGAAGGTGCAAAGTGCTGGACGTCTTGTATACATTCCGTTTTTAGTGCATGCTAATGCATGCACTTGAGGTGGTCTAACTTAGTCGAAGCCCTTAACTACGACATATTAAATAACTTCGGTTGCTTCGGGATGTTAAACCCCGCAAAACAACACAGCTGAACAGCGTAGACACGCCAGTATATTGAAAACAAGGTGTTTCAAGAAATGAGTCCAATATAATAAAAAATACAGAAAAGAAGCATCTCTTTGCTACCTGCGGCGTTTACTTTGGCAGAAGGCATCTTCCGATGTGTATAAACACTATCTTTTGCAGTAAAACAGAAATTAGAACAAATAACTTTTAACCAATTCAAATAGCCGGGCTAGTCGATTGAGCGAATCAAATTTCTTCCTCTGAATACTCTATAGTGACTTCGAAATATTGGAAAAGCAGTAATCACTACGGAGTGTTGAAATCTTGAAATCTGGTTTATAAATATCCGGCGAAACCTAAATTGACGCACCGAACAGCACATCTACTGTTCACTTCGAAAACGCCCCCAATGAATATTTAATTGTTTTGAATTGTGTAAAAAGTCAATTCCTTTAATTTCTTAAATTGTAGTAATAATATTTGTACAAATCTGAAGATTACAGAAGTCAAAATAAAAGGAACGCCGCAGGTACCATTCCGACGCCTCCTTTCTGTAACTTTTAAATAAAAGAGGACACATTTCTTGAAACACGCTGTTTATAAGACTCTGGGCTAATATGGGCCTGACCACGGCGCGGAACCAACCCAAGCCCGACGGTCATGGGCCTGAATTCGGCTTGGGCCTGATCCAAACAATGCCTTAGCAAGCACGGCACTACTCTTGCGCTGGGCGGAGCCCGGGTTTTCAGGCCGGCCCGGGCCCATGCAGTGCTACTATAGCTTGGGGTCCCTTTACTCACAGCCAGTGTCTTGCTACTCATATTGAGCGCTACTGTACATGTAGTAATATCGCTTGCACTGCCGGTAAAGCCAGTCGTGTTTGTGTAACCGAATAAACTGAAACGTATTTTAGCGACATAATTAAAAGCCGTTAATGAGCGAGGCCTTATGGACACTTCAAGCGCTACAGATCAGGGTAGAACTGTAAGCGAACAAGATGCAGGTGTGTAGAAAAGAAAAAAACAATGAATTCATTAGTCTGTTTTTCGGACATAAATGTATGGCCAATGTTGGAGAAAAAATAGTACATGGCCACATATGTACATCACATACATCTTATATTTGCGGAAGAGATGCAGTCTTCAATCAAGGAGATAAGCGTTTACTGTTAAGGACTCCAACGCATAGACGGTAAAATTTAAATCGTGCTTGTCTTGATTTGTTCGTCTACGGATCACCATTAGCCTGTCCTTGGGTGCATGATTGAGGCTAATTAGCTTTTCTTTCAAAACTCTGGTGAATACTTATTTTTTCAAGCACTTACTTGCGTTTCTGAAGCAGCTTGGCTAAATCGGATTTTCGCAGACACTGCCTGCGTGATTCATTCTGTCGTCACACCACCTACACTGCCCTTTCTACTTGCTATTACGCATGAAGTGAAACTCCAATAACAATTTGAAAGTGCTACAGCATTCTTTAAACATATCTGATAAAGTGATATGGACGCATATGTAAAGGCAAAGTAAACAGTTTTGAGAGAATAAAACAGTAAAGCTTTCTTGTTAGAATGACCAGCACCTTATTTACATTAAGGGGTCGGAATTATGGCTAACGGATGAAACATTGACCACAACTGAAAAATACTCCAGTGTAGTTATCAAACTCCCCAGAAAAAATGAAATGTGCCTCTAACGTTATGTAGTCGACGTGTTCGAGGAAACCTTTCGAAATTACATAGAAACCATCGTGAGGGCCCAACTAAACACACAGTTCGTAGTTTGCGCCGGTGCTCGTCTGTTTCTGCCTGTGTGTTGTGTTTAGTTGCGTCCTCACGATGGTTTCTATGTCGAAGCACTAACTCGCCCAACATTCAACTCTTTTGACTTTATTGATTAGTTTATCATACGACGCAGCCAGCCCATCTATAAAGGAATGCTTCGTTTGGTTCCGGCTGCTTCATCGATTGCAGAAGCGCTTGCTAACAGTTCTATCAGCAATCTAAATTTTGATTCGACCTAAATAAAAGAACAATGATTGACCTCGTCTTTACAGCCTTCTCAGACTCCACCGCTCACATGTCGCGGGCCTCTAAGCTGACCTGGTTGACGAACCTTGAGCAGCAGCTTTACATTCGCTTAAAAAGTATTTGCCCCTGCACATACCCGTGAGTACTTATAGTGGGCAATCATTGCAGGCGCAAATAGCCAGTAGGTTACGGTATGCGTGTCTTAAATTTGCCGGTGTGACTATCACGCCCTACAGGAGTCTTCAGAGGACTACCTGCTCCATCCTCTCGAATATTTTATCACAATGCAGGATCGAGACCGACGGCCCGGCTCTCGCTGTGAACCTCAGTTGGTGCAACTATAACTGATCGGGTGCTTTCACTGAGCTCTACCGATTCGACCACCGAAAAACCTCCGCCATGCACAAACTCGGCTGTGAACAAAGTAAAGAACCATGAGAAGTACCCCTTCGCGTTTATCATCGATAGCGGGTGGATGATGACGCGCAGACGATAGGGCACGTGTCTGTGCGATGCAAAGTGGTCTCCGCCCCACGCTTTCAACAAAGGATGAAAGATATACGTATAAGTATTTGGCACAGAGAGAGGCCATTCGCTAGTACGGCTCACTGGAATAAGCGCACATGGCTACGCCTGCAGACACCCCCCCCCCTCCTGTCCCCCCAGTGCTCACCACGAGGTGAGCGCTAGGGCTTCGAAAAACATTGTGTGTTCGTTGATGCACGGTTGGCACGCTGTGCTTTTTGTAGCATGTAAACGGTGAGGGCGGGGGTCCCTGTAGGCGCACGGCGACTCCGCAGTACGCGCACGTAGTAGCCCTCGAGATAGAGACCTCGAAACGCCATCCGTCATATCGGCCGAGACAGCTCGCGTACTCTTACCAAAGCACACGACGTAGCGGATATGTATGTATCGGGTACTCCCAGCATTGTTAAAGAGTCTATTTTAGGAAAAGCGTCTGGCTTCTTAGGAACACTCTGCCAATACAAGTGCTCGGGTAATCTGAAAAGATTTTGTTACGTGTGACAACTACCCGTTTTCTGACAATCAAAACAGCAGAAAACGACGAGGACCACCCTGGAGGAAGAGTCATCTGATGCCAGTAGGCGGTTAGTTTCAAGTCTCCTCGAGGAATATTATTTTTCATACCTGTTCATCTTCCTTTGCGTAGGCATGTGGCCTAATTAAACTGTTATTCGCCTGTAATATACAGTTATCCGTATCCTATAAAGTATCTCTCGCTCTCTTTACGTTTAACTAATCTATTTGTCTCTCATACATAAGTACTACATAAACCTCAGGCACACATGCACATACACGCGCGCACACGAATACACACAGCCACGCGATGTGCATGGGACGATTACGAACATGCACAGAAACCCAGTTTCAGCTTTCGCCGACTGATGTACGCTTGTACTCACTGCTGGCCATGTTTGTACTGCAAGAATAAAGCTTACGCCTTATAGATGGCTAGGTACGCTGGCTCACTGACATGGCTCCTTGCGACGCTGGATGGGAACCACAGCCGCCACCGGCGTCAAATCTGGGTATATAGGCGAAGGAAGGCTGAGCATTCGAAACATGGCCATGGGCCTGGTTGAACGAGTGTCTTGCTGCACACTCAGCTCCGAGACTGGGCTCATTCGGAACGTAAACCATGCCTTGGATCGTACCATTCATCGCACTTGATAGTGGCACCTTTCTGGATGAAACACTGAGAAAGACGCCAGGCTTTGTTCTAATATTGTGCACATCATGCAACACACGCGTGTATGCAGTGTGCGCGCATCAGCCGCACTCCTCGAGGGCAGCTTGAAGACGTCACCAGTGAGCGTTCACCGACTGGGTGTATGCATACCATTGACGACGGAATGTGTTCAAAAGATAACTAAAAGAATGAAAGAAAGGCGTCCGGCTTGAAAAAGGATTTTAACCAACTAGGCCCGGTCAAGAACGTGGCGAAAGGCGTTCTTTCTCCACGTTACGAGTAGGGAATAATAATGATAATAAAACGAGTAGGGAATAATAATGAGATAATTTCATTAATCGCATCGCGAGTCATTCGCTTACACCAAAAAGTGGTGGAATGCATAGTGCACCAACTGCGGCTACAATACGAAAGAAATTGGGGCATTACGAAGGTGGCTATAGAGAGCAGAATGGTGTTGATTACTTTTCCAATGTTTACATATATATATATATATATATATATATATATATATATATATATATTGCCACCTGATATGCTTGGGTGAGATCCGGGAGTGGAAGAAGACAAAGACGATCTGTCTGAGCTGCTGCTTGGCTAGTCGACTCAACGAACCCAATAAACCAAGTTTGTCTTAAGAAACGTGACAAAACTGGTGGAGGTGCTGGGTACAACGTCTCACGATCCACCCGATGCCCAAGACCCCGTCCAGCAGCCGGAACACAAGCCCTGCACCCGTGGACACTCCTGTTCACAGAGTAAGCCGCCGCCAACGAGGCCTACCACCTGAGACACCAACCTCTGACGCAGCGACTATGACTTCGACACAAGATCCCGTGCAAGCTCCGACACCTTCCACGCCGATCTACTGCACCGTCCAGAACCCGCTCATGCCTAGCCCCTTTCATGGAGAGCAGCATGAAGATGTTGACGACTGGCTGAGTGAGTTCGAACGTGTCGCAGCGATAAATTACTGGGATGATGCCGCGAAGCTCCGGAACGCGTACACTTGCCTGAAGGACGGTGCCAAGACGTGGTTTTTGAGCAGGGATGATGTTCTGAGATCTTGGCGCGAATTCCAGCGTCGCCTTCTGGAGACCTACAGGAGTCCTGACCACCGCGAACGAGCGGAGCGTGCACTACAATCACGCATCCAGATGCCAAACGAGACCGTCTCGATGTACGTTGAGGACATGACACGGCTTTTCAAGCGAGCGGATCCTGCTATGGCAGAAGAAAAAAAGTTGCGCCACCTCATGCGTGGTGTGAAGGAACAACTTTTTGCTGGTTTGGTGCGTAGTCCCCCTAAGAGTGTTGCTGAGTTCCTTACTGAAGCGGCAACAATGGAGCAAGTACTGCACCAACGGTCTGCCCTGTTTGACCGTCAAGTGAATGCTGCCTCAACCCCCGAAATTTCCGCCACCCCTGGGAGCAAGAGCCCCGAATGGATTCACGAGATCATCCGATCTGTCGTCCGGGAAGAAATGGAAAAGATGTACGGGACAAGACCAATCGATGTTGGCTCTATCACCAGTGTCATCCGTGACGAGGTCCAACAGGTGTTGCACGCCCATCGTTTTCCGCTGATGTCGGTTGATCCGGAAACGGCTCCTGTGTCTACTGACAGTCGCCGTCGTACGTACGCGGAAGCCTTGCGATCTGCCACGCCTCGTTCTGGTCAAGGAGTCCCGACCCAGCCAGTGCCGCACGTCCCGATCCAGACAATGCCGCACGTCCCGATTCAGACAGTGCCGCACGTTCCGCTTCAGACAGTTCCATACGTCCCGATCCAGACAATGATGCCGTCAGTCGCGATTCAGTCGGCGCGCGCTGGTTTGGACATCGATGGTCGCCGTGCACCGACGCGCAAGTCTGATCTCTGGCGTACGCCGGAGAGACGACCCCTCTGCTATCATAGCGGTGAGGCTGGTCACATTTACCGCGAATGCCCATACCGGCAACTTGGCCTGCGTGGATTTTCCGTCAATTCACCTCGTCCCCAAATTGGTCAAAGGCCGAGGGATATCGAAGAGTATCTCGCGCAACAGCGTGCACCCTTTACGCGACGTCAATCACGGTCACCATCTCCGAGAAGACCCGCAACCACTGGGTCACGTTTCGATGTGACGGCACGGGAACGCTCTCCAAGCCCCCGTCGGGAAAACTGAAGGCAGCGGCCTTCGGGGGCAAGGTCGCTGGAACTCAAAGTGCGGAAGACCTCCCATCGACGCTTGCACGCAACACGGAATACATTCAACCAGAGAATAATCGCAGTACAGAAGAAACGCCGAAATCCACATCTGAACCCAGTGACCGCGTCTCACTTGACATACCTGTGCTGATTGACGGTTTTCAGGTCAATGCATTGATAGACACTGGTGCAGACTATTCGATTATCAGCGGGAGGCTAGCAAAAGATCTTAGGAAAGTGATTACGCCGTGGAATGAAACGCGAATTCGAACTGCTGGAGGATACGTTGTAACACCACTGGATCGTTGTACGGCAAGAGTTAAAATTCGTGCGTCAACGTTTGTGCTCAGCTGCCTCGTTCTGCGCGACTGTTCACGTCATCTGATTATCGGCATGGACTTCCTTCGGGAATACGGTGCCATCATAAATCTCCGTGAACGCATCGTGACCTTCTCGACTCAAGGCGCAACAGATCGAGACGCTGATAACGGCCGTAGACCTGCGCTGCGTGTTGCTGACGACAGTGTGACGCTGCCGCCCCGAGCGACTGTTCCCATCGAAGTCATTTGTGAAGACCTCCGGGACGGTGACGTGGTGGCTGAAAGCAACCTATCACTTCTGCTACTCCAAGGTGTATGTGCTGCCCGAAGTGTTGTGCGTGTCCGTAACGGACAGTCACAAATACTAGTTACGAACTTCAACTACGAGCACCGGCATCTTTTCCGCGGAACCACCGTAGCCTATGGAGACCCTGTTGCTGACGTCACGGAGTGCTTCGCGTCCGAGGAAACGCATGAGGATGAAGAATTCCTAGACCACATCGACATTAATTCGACGCTGTCAGACAAGAGAAAGGCTGCACTTTATGACCTTTTAAAGGAGTTTCGGTCTTGTTTCGCCTCTTCTTCCAAAGTCCATCAAACACACCTCGCCAAGCATCGAATTATTACCGACGATGACGTCCGCCTCATCCAGCAGCAGCCTTATCGCGTTTCTTTCAAATAACGTGCGGCTATTCAGACACAAGTGAAGGATATGCTCGATGACGGGATTATTCAACCATCCAGCAGCCCTTGGTCCTCGCCAGTCGTTCTAGTGAAGAAAAAAGACGGAACGCTGCGATTTTGTATTGACTACAGGAAGCTTAATAGCGTCACGAAAAAAGACGTTTACCCGCTTCCACGGGTCGACGACTCTCTCCACAGATTACGACGCGCGAAGTATTTTTCGTCCATCGATCTAAAGAGTGGCTATTGGCAAATTGAAGTGGATGAACGAGACCGAGAAAAAACTGCGTTTGTGACTCCAGACGGACTTTACGAATTCCGTGTTCTTCCCTTCGGCCTCTGTTCTGCCCCAGCCACTTTTCAGAGGATGATGGACACAGTTCTCGCTGGCTTGAAGTGGCAAAGCTGCCTTGTCTACCTCGGTGATGTGGTCATCTTTTCCGAGAGCTTCGAAGAACATCTGAAGCGTCTGAGAAAGGTTCTGGACGCCATTCGCACAGCTAAACTCACGCTGAAACCCCAAAAATGCCATTTCGGCTACGAAGAGCTGAAATTTCTGGGGCATGTCATTAGTGCGGATTGAGTGCGACCTGATCCAGATAAAACTGCTGCTGTCGCCGCCTTCCCTGTTCCATCAGATAAAAGAGCAGTGCGCCGTTTCCTCGGCTTGTGCGCGTATTATCGCCGATTTATCGCCAACTTCTCGAAGATAGCTGAACCTTTTACGCGACTCACTCGAGATGACGTGCCTTTTACTTGGAGCGCAGAACGAGATGCAGCGTTCACAGAGCTACGGCGGAGAATGCAAACAGCGCCTGTTCTTGCCCATTTTGATGAGGACGCTGCTACAGAAATTCATACAGATGCCAGCAACGTCGGACTTGGCGCTGTCCTTGTACAACGACACGGTGGCGTTGAAAATGTAATAGCTTACGCCAGTCGTACTCTTTCTCAAGCCGAGACCAACTATTCTACATCGGAAAAAGAATGCCTCGCAGTCGTGTGGGCGACGACCAAGTTTCGGCCTTACCTCTACGGTCGTCCCTTCAAAGTGGTGACTGACCACCACTCGCTCTGATGGCTGGCGAATCTCAGAGATCCATCCGGCCGTCTCGCGCGGTGGAGTTTGCGTTTGCAGGAGTTCGATATTACGATAGTGTACAGGTCAGGGCGCAAACATGAAGATGCCGACACGCTTTCTCGAGCGCCTGTGGGGCACGCTGTCAGGGGCTCCGAGGATAAAGATGCCTTTCTCGGAGCAGTCAGCGATCCCGAATTTATGTCAAAACAGCGGGCAGACGACGAATTACGCCCAGCTATTGATTACCTGGAAGGCCGAAACTCTCAGGTCCCTCGACACATTGCTCGCGAACTGTCCTCTTTTTGTCTAAGAAGAGGCATTCTTTACAAGAAAAACGCCCGTGGTAGCGACAAAGCCTTCCTACTCGTTGTTCCTACCGAAATGCGGGACGAGATCCTCCTTGCGTGCCACGACGAGCCCACGTCAGGACATTTGGGCTATTCGCGAACTCTCGCCAGAGTACGCCAACAGTATTACTGGCCGCGACTATCAACAAGTGTACATCGATACGTGAAAGGCTGCCGTGAGTGCCAGCGTCGTAAGACTCCGCCTGTGAGACCCGCAGGCCTGCTCCAGCCGATCGCACCACCACAGACACCGTTTGACCTCGTGGGAATGGACCTTCTTGGACCCTTCCCTTTGTCGTCCTCTGGGAACAAATGGATTATAGTTGCGACAGATTATCTCACTCGGTATGCTGAAACAAAAGCGTTACCCCGTGGCACATCCTCTGAAGTCGCACAGTTCTTCGTGCACCAAATCGTCCTACGGCATGGTGCCCCGTCATGCGTGATTACGGACAGAAGGACGTCATTTACAGCACGAATGATGGAGGACATTTTTAAATTGAGCTGCACAACTCATCGAAAAACGACGGCTTATCACCCGCAATCGAATGGACTGACACAGAGGCTTAACAAGACCATAGCGGACATGCTGTCAATGTACGTTGACGTACAACACAAAACCTGGGACGAAATTCTTCCATACATCACGTTTGCATACAATACAGCAACGCAAGAAACAACGCGATTTCCGCCTTTCCGACTCGTTTACGGACGCAACGTGCGAACCATGCTCGATGCTATGCTTCCGTGTGACCAAAGCAATGAAATCGCTCCAGACGCTGAGGAATACACTCAATACGCCGAAGAAGCTCGTCAGCTAGCTCGCATAAACAACAGTCACCAACAAGATGAAGACGCACGACGTTACAGCCTCCGCCATCGAAACGTCACCTACCACCCTGGGGACCGAGTGTGGGTGTGGACCCCTGTCCGGCGACCAGGCTTATCCGAAAAACTCCTAAGCCGTTATTTTGGACCGTACAAGGTTCTTAGACGTGTCACCGATCTTACCTACGAGGTATTTCCGGACGGCGCAGCGTCTTCTCGTCGACAGCTTCAGCCCGAAACCGTGCATGTCGTTAGGCTGAAGCCCTACTTCACACAGTAGCCCTTGTGGTTCACGTGTTGCGACATGCCGTGACATTGTGCTGCTGCTGCTGCTGTTCGTGTGTTCCTGTGTTTTTATGCCTTTTGTTTTTGCGCTTGGCGCAAGCATTGGCGAAATTTCCCCATTTGCGCTGCGAGTACTGGCACTCTCCCTCTTTTGGTTCTCTGTATCTGCGTGTGTATGCCTTCATTTTTTTTTCGTTACGAGCATCGAGTCGATGCTTTCAAAGGGGGGACTAATGCCACCTGATATGCTTGGGTGAGATCCGGGAGTGGAAGAAGACAAAGACGATCTGTCTGAGCTGCTGCTTGGCTAGTCGACTCAACGAACCCAATAAACCAAGTTTGTCTTAAGAAACGTGACAATATATATATATATATATATATATATATATATATATATATATATATATATACATATATATATATATATATATATATATATATATATATATATACAAATGGATATATATATATATATATATATGTGTGTGTGTGTGTGTGTGTGTGTGTGTGTGTGTGTGTGTGTGTGTGTGTGTGTGTGTGTGTGTGTGTGTGTGTGTGTGTGTGTGTGTGTGTGTGTGTGTGTGTGTGTGTGTGTAAATAACATGCTAGCTTGTCTGTGTAACAAACTGCTGGCAAGCAATAACCAAAGCAAACAAAAAGAACCTAAGTTTTAAAGCACGTACTTACTATTTTATTTTTCTTCCCTCCTGCAAACTCTACGGAATTCATAAAAAAATTATTCTCCGAGGAATATTTAGGGTGATATACTCGAACATGAGTGCTTCTAGAAGCCTGTATTGTGCAGTAACAAAACACTACAAAAGCAATAAAAGCAACAACAGGTAACTCGTGCTGCTATGATGGGCAGTTGTTAAGAGACTGCGGAAGTAATTCTGCGTAACTGGCGAGGTAATATTGCTGCCGCGAAAGGTCAGTGGTGGTGCTGGCATTGCGCAGAAGAACGCGCATCACGTGGACTTATGGATCTGTCTCAGACGCCTGCGTGCCCACATAGAGACGATACAGTGCCCAGTATACGCTAATGTTCGTACTTGTTTGATGTATTCAAGATGCATCGAGAAGCACTGAGCTTGACTAGAAGGAATGGGTAGGAACTTCGTGCCCTGTGTGTTATAAGAAGCGAATGGAAACTCCACACCCTATTCGCAGAGCCGCTGCGCGCGGAAACACGTCAGAGACCCGGTAGGGTGACTGCCATTTGAGAAGCTCTAGTGGCCCCGTTACAACAGACACGTGATTCTGCATACGCTCTTTACCGCACGAGTGCGGTACGTATGGGTGCAGCGAAATCTGGTTCCGTGGGTTCGACTGGGGCAGGGCACGTGCGAAGAAGAAGCCGACGAACAATGGATTGCACGTGTGCAAATTAGCCACTGCCACTCTTTCCGAAGGCCGGTCAGTGCATGCATGCAGCTCGGCTGTACGTCTTGTTTGTAGAAAGAACACAAAACAGAAAGGAATGAGGGGGGAAGGGGTGAGAGCGAATTCGGATGTGTGTACGGCATTGCATATGCATGATATAGCGGTTTTGTGTTCTCGAAGGTAAGTAGAAGTGGGGCGTTGTGATCCCGCGTATCCAATACACTTTTCGTCCTGAAGGCGAAACGTTTGTCGGTGATGGGCGAACATAGTGACGGCGTCAATTCATCCAGCCATTAAACTATACATCCGTATATAGCCACTTAAGGTCTTCGTGCTCCCGTAGTCATTTGTTTTTCACATGTCATAGGTAAACATCGGCATATGAGGGCATTTATGGACGACAAAAGTAAATGACCGTTCATAAGAGCAACAACAAAGAAAATATTGGTGGATCCATCACATTGTCTGACTTCGCTTTATGCAAAGCAGTCGGCGAAAAGCCGTATATGCTGCCTTAAATTTTTCCCTTTGATTGAATCGTTAAGATGTGAATTGAGCCCCGCCACGGTGGTCTAGTAGCTAAGGTACTCGGTTGCTGACCCGCAGGTCGCGGGTTCGATTCCCGGCTACGGCGGCTGAATTTCCGATGGAGGCGGAAATGTTGTAGGCCCGTGTGCTCAGATTTGGGTGCACGATAAAGAACCCCAGGTGGTCGAAATTTCCGGAGCCCTCCACTACGGCGTCTCTCATAATCATATGGTGGTTTTGGGACGTTAAACCCCCCAAATCATCATCAAGATGTGAATTGAGGTGTTATTGTAAATAAAGTAGTTCTGGCACATAGTCCGCTTACAATGTACGCCGTATGCACTGACGTTTGAAGGGTAGCTTATTGTCTGACGTATCGTCAGCACTACTGTTGGAGCACAGAGATTATTTTACTGAGCCAATCCGCACGTTACAGTGCAATTTACGTTTTGTGTTGTAGGGCCCTGGAGCACTGCGCTAGTGAATTCTACGTACAGTGTCACATAATTGCAAACGATGCTGTGAATATCATATGCAACTATAATTAATGTATTGCTCCGGGGTCAAGTAACGTTTGATTGCGGCTGACTGGGTGTAGGAGTGCACGTGGAATGTTTATCATACTAATATTAAAGTGGCGCTAGCAATGACATCAAAACCTACGTTATGCCCTTATGACATGTGTCACTGCAGTGCTTAACTAATGTTTATTATCTTCCAATAAAATTTGGTAGGCAACACCGCAATTAAAGTTAACATTGCACTGGCAGGAAGGAGTTTCGCACAGAGACATTCGAAACCAGTTTCTAGGCCTAACATGCACCGGCGATACAATACTTCATTGCCTCACAGAATGTCTGGCTTCGATTCTGCTCGAATCCAGATTTTTATCTGTGCTCTTCGGGTCGACGCGGCTAGTTCCACGTTTCTTGACGTTTCCGTTCAGTGTCTGTTCTCGCCATTCCTTGGTAAATATAAGGTGTGGATCACCTGAGGTGCATAGCACCATACCGCGGCCCGTTTTATACGACAAGAATGAACTACACATGACTAGTGGCAAGAGTTTCATACGTGCATTCGAGAATTTTTGTGTTGTTCAAATCTTGCTTGCACAGTCAGGTTGATCATAATATCGTGCTTCACAAGCTAATTTTCGTCAATGCCAAGTTAAAGAAGCGCGCATGCGTAGGTGGATAGATAGATAGATAGATAGATAGATAGATAGATAGATAGATAGATAGATAGATAGATAGATAGATAGATAGATAGATAGATAGATAGATAGATAGATAGATAGATAGATAGATAGATAGATAGATAGATAGATAGATAGATAGATAGATAGATAGATAGATAGATAGATAGATAGATAGATAGATAGATAGATAGATAGATAGATAGATAGATAGATAGATAGATAGATAGATAGATAGATAGATAGATAGATAGATAGATAGATAGATAGATAGATAGAGCAAAGAGTAACGTCATATAGAATTTTTTTTTGTGGGCGTTGTCATCTTGCTAGCCGGCGGCCCTTTTCTGGTCTGCCAACCCATCTGGCATGCGGGAAACTCGCCGTTTGCATAGAATGTATGCGCGTGGCTGCAGTTTTATCGTTTCTTCGCAGTATTTACGCGGTGAACTTGGACTAAAGTGATACAGGTTTTTCATAAAATGAGTCTATGAGACGTTATGACAAGGATCAAGTTGTTGAGCGTCAATTGTTTTAATATACTGTAGGGCGAACGAGTTCACCTCTATCGATGACGTATATTCACAGCACCGACTTTCTGCTCGAAGAATGCGCAGTATTTTCAGGTCTTTCTTTTCCAGAATGAGCAATAATACTTCGAGAGCACAGTGAATAACTTTCATGAGCTGTAGTCACCCACTTTCCTAACAAGATTTCTTTACGCCACACCGTTGCATCGGCTAGCGCTCTTGCATGACACCGTGCGTAGGAGAGTAGTAATTTGTCTTTATTTCATGGCACTGACGGTTTATATTAACTGCGCACTAACAGCTGTCAAAATTGTTTCTCAACTCTGAAGTAGTGACCGTATCTTTCTCGCCCATTTGTTTTTACAGGTGTGCACTTGAATGCAGCTCTTGCATCAAACGATGCTGACGTGCTTGCGCGTACCTTTTTATGTTCTTTTATTAATAACAAAATTTGAGTGACTCTCGGCACCTCGGTACTTTGACCTGCTATAGAGAGAAACGTTACGCGGGGCTGTTTGTAGGGAAAATATTGTCATAATTGGAATAGCTGTAGACTGCGTACCTTCCTTTCATAGCGGAAGCAGAGCATTGGTGCCAAAGTTGTTGCGGTTTGTTCGCCTGAGAAGAATGCTGTGAACATTCCCTAGTACCTGCGGATGGTACTAAGTTTTTCCAGTTTAATTTTCCAAGCTATAGAAACCACTGCTTCTTGTCAACAGGAAAACGATGCAACTTGAAGAATCCTCAGCCACAAAAACTCCTCGTCTGGTGATGAACACGGCATATTTCATCCGACAGCAGTTTCCAGTTTCTGTAGTTCTTACAGCACCCAAAAACAGCTAAGTGGTTTGTTGATGATTATTTTATGACTGTAATAGCAATGAAGAAAAAAATTGGCAGATACCACATACAGTGGGAATCGATGATGTGCGAAGCACGAATGAGAAATGTTCATATGTCACTTTAAAATCAGCACAACGTTACGAGGTGGAGGTAAATTATGCCGTACCTGCCTTCAGTGTAATGATTATCATGTTTGGATGCGTAGTTTATCTTCGTTATCTATTCACGTCACGTGATACCAAATTTAGTACATGTTGAGCTACCAAAACGGCCGTGAACATGCTATGAGCTTGGTACGTTGTCATGTTCTTACATTACACGCGTGTCAGGATTATCATGTTTGCACCAGCCATATGTTTCGTCGCCCATTGACGGCACGCAACACCATATTTGTTATATGTGGAGCTAGCAAAACGGCCGCGAGCGCATCATAAAGGGCCCAATATACTACAATGTAGCATTGACACGCATGCACGCTGATCACAGCGACGCTATACGTAAGTAAAACGCGAGCACTCCATATTCTGACGCCAGGCTTGACCAATCGAGAGCCTGGTTTGTATTACGATCGCCGAAATCTCTGGAATTAGACGGTGCAGCAGCAACAAGTCAGCATGCCACAACGTGTGTCGCGTTTCTGTACAGCCAGATGAATCTGCCGCTGCGATGCTGGTGCATTCGCTCATGTCGTTTCTGCCATAGACTTTCTCAAAATTAACTAGAGAGCACTCTGGCACTGCGATTGTTCAGCGACCATGGGAATGATGGGTAGTGCACAAATTTGCCTAGTCTTCGCACTTGCGGGCGGCCAATCGTACTTGCGGCTTCGTTTATTACTGGTTACGGTTTTCTTTTGAAAGAAAGAACGAACCCTTTTGAACTTAGAGACTTGATTCAATATAGTAAGTTTAAAATAATAAGGTGGTGAAGCGCAAACGGTGAACATTTGCTAATTTATGTTTTCGTGAAAATACAGCTCCGAGCCACACGAACACACACGGAGCCAGAAGCAGGCCAGAAGTACGAAAATTAGTCAAATTTGTGTACTACCCATCATTTCCATGCTCGTTGAGGCGCCGTGTGTTGCAACTCCCATAGACACTAGCGCCAGAGTTCCCTCTAGTAAGTATTGTGGGAAACTCTAGGGTTTCTGCCGACTTATCTCCCAAAACACAAAACAACGTTGAAAAAGGTGCGAGTTGTTTCTTTTCATTAGCTTGCGCGAACAACTAGAACTTGGTATGAAATTTAGTGCTCTGGAAGCAGGGAGAATGAAAATAGCTCTTTAGGTAGAGACGGCAGTGGTGGCGAAATAGGGCAGATCGATTGTGAACGTCTTCGACGGGTGCGGTCACAATTTTTAAGCCAACCTGGTATTTTTATTTTAGCTTCACTTCTCAAGTGTAAACGCGCCCTTCGGCTGAGCGCAACTGCACCGTGCAATAAAGTTCGCTTTAACAGCTCGTGCTTAGCATCAATGTTAACGCTTGGGCGCACAATACGCACTCTAAGAGCCTTCAATTGTGTGTTTACAAATATTGGTTTTACCATTTAGAGTACTGGTACTCTATTGTGGAAGAGAATAAAGCCATTCAGTGGGCTGCACACTGTATCTTTAGAGAAAGTTAACGATTTAGAGTACTAGGTACTCTAATAAGGGAGGGCAGACAACCATTCCTAGAAACAAAAAGGTAAACTGCGCGTTTATAAAAAGTGTGTAACGATTTTAGTACAAGGTGCTCCAATATGGGGGAGCATTAAGCCGTCCCGTGGACCTAACACTCGATGAGGCCTTGTCACCCAGAACTGTGTGTTTAGAAAAAATGTTTGACGATTTCAAGTAATTCGTACTTAACTATGGGAGAAAACTGAGCCGTCCCGCTAAAACGAAGGTTCCTAACTTGACATTGCCTGCTGCAACTATTACTCTATGCCATCAGCCCATCTAACAAACTGCGACAGATGTGTTGCAATTTTCACGTCATTTGCTTATGTATTTAGAAAAAGTGGGTAACGATTTAGAGTACTACAGGTACTCTACTATGGGAGAGGTTAAAGCCGTCCCGTTCTTCAACGCTGGTGATGAAAAATACCGAAGTACGAAGGCGGTACCATTTGTCGCAATGTACATAGAGGGGATATTTATTGACAAGAAACTGTTGACATGGTTACATAGATCAGGGTCGCCCAGACGCCTCGTAACTAATACTACGACAGTGCTCGTTCAGAAGACCAGGGAACCGATTAACATAAACTGCGCCAGGAAAGGCACTCGCTACACCATTATACTATGTTTGTGCATGTGCAGTGTGTATATAAGATGCTTATACAACACACGTAAAAAAGGGGGGTATCAACACAGCCCCTGTTCTTAGGGGCAGAGAACCGGTGGGCATAGACTGAGCCAGAAAAGGCTCTCGTGGCATCATTATACAATGTTTGTGCAGTGTGTATTACAAAATGCTTACGCAGCACACGTGTTTAGAAAAATGTTTAACGATTTTGAGTACTTCGTACTCAACTATGGGAGAGCACTAACAGAGCACATTACAAAATGCTTACGCAACACATGTAAACGCAATTTGAAGAGAAAGTACGGTGCCTATTGAACCGCGTACACAAGTGAACACGTAGCCTGAGTAACCCTGAAAAGTCTTCATGCTCAATCTGGTTACGTGGCGAATCCTTGCTTCTTATCCCAGTAGTTTTATATCTGAACTAAGTCATAAATGGTGCCCCAAAACCTAACTGACTCTCCATTTCATCTTTAAAATCAGCAGCCCCAGGAGGTCAAAATTTTCGGAGCCCTCCACTACGGCGTCTCTCATAATCATATGTGGTTTTGGGACGTTAAACCCCACATATCAATCAATCAAAATCAGCAGTCTCAAATACCTAGCCGACAAACTTTTCGTAAGCAGCTCGGGGTCCGCAAATGGCCCACATCAGAGAAATTTAGCTGACCGCATTTTGCCTTCCGCTCCACTCAGGCAGTGAGTGGTTGCGCCACTGCGCATGCGCTATGTGGTCAAGAGTTGAGCGTGTTAGTGGACCGTTGTAGCGAGTGAAGAATCACGTGACACGAGAAGAAACGACCAAAATGGCAGCCTTCTATGCCCCGTGTCCACGCTGCTCGTCGGAAAACAGTGGTTTTTCGGCAAACACGCAAGACACACAAAGATCCGTACCTCTTCCGAGAAGTCGTCGCAGCCAAGCTCTTCGAAAATCCGCGCATGTGGGGTGAAGTTCCACAAAACAATCTAGAGGTGACATTTGGGACCACAATGCAGCATCTCGAGATGCTTCTTTGGTATTTCCCTCTAACAAACTTCGTGAATCTTCGATAGTAAGCGATTTTATGTAACAATAGTAACAATTCAGCGTTTATTAGCAGCGACTCTTCGACCTCTTCAGAGAAGCCTTTTAGTTTTATTTGCCACAAGGCAACGCGGTGAACGCGCTGCCTCCGGCAAGGAGGAGGAGGACAAAAGATTAAGCGGAAGGACAAGGAGGTTAGCCAGTTCTTCGACCGGCTGGCTACCTTGTGCTCCGATCGTAGTCCAGCTCCAAGTGAAAGTGACAAAAAATTTGAAAATTGCTAATACGTGAATGAGTAAATGATTTCGCACTCTTTTAAACCAGAAGTTTTTTATCCTGCTGCAAGATAAAGGTTATGTTCATTTTTTAAAACTGATTTCCGGCACCGGCGGTGTCGCGATAGCATTGACTGAAGGACGCTTGGCTAAAACTGGAAGCGCGCGTTGCACTCCGGTAACGTTGAGCGTTTGAGCGGAAAGGAGGAAAGAGGACGAAATCTGTCCCTATTAAAAATTCGGGGCACCCTTAAGCTTCTGTCTGTTCGTGCGTCTGTCTGTCTGTCTGTCTGTCTGTCTGTCTGTCTGTCTGTCTGTCTGTCTGTCTGTTTGTCCGTCTGTCTGCCCGTCTGTCCGTTGTCTGTATGTCTCTTAGTCTGTTCGTATGTCCATCTGTGTGCGTCTACTGTCTGTCTATTCATCCGTCCGTCTGTCAATCTGTCGGTCCCTCCATCTCTCTATCCGTCTGTCCAGCCGTCTGTCTGTCTGTCTGTCTGTCTGTCTGTCTGTCTGTCTGTCTGTCTGTCTGTCTGTCTGTCGGTCTGTCTGCCTGCCTGCCTGCCTGTCCGTTTGTCTGTCTGTGTGTCCGTCCACGGCTCCATTTGTCTGTTCCTTTTATGTACGTCTGTCTGTCTCTCCGTCTGTTAGTCTGTGCGTCCGTCCGTTCGTCTGTCTGTGCGTTCGTCTGTGCATGTTTCTGTCCACCCTGCATCAGTTCGTCCGTACATCCATCCACGCGTCCATCAGTCCGTTCGTCCATGCGTCCGTCCATGCTTCCACCCGTCTTTTCCATCCGTGCGTCCGTGTGTCTATCTGTTTGTCTGTCTGTTTGTTTGATACTGCCGTAGCAAACTCATGCTAAGGGCTCCAAAGTGACTAAAAAGTAGCCAAGTTAGTGGGAATATGTCCGCAATATGTTGATTAGAAGAACTCAATCTACCAGCTATTTGGCAGAAATAAATAACTGCAGCATCAACAGTTTGAATCACACATGCTTGGATCCAGGAATAACTCAATGACTTTAGCGATGCTTCATGTTGGGTGTGAGCGGTTATTTTACCATTAGGTAAAGAAAAATGGGGTGTGGGGTGCATGATAACAATCTCTTAAGTGAGGTGCACCTCAACTGATAAGCTCGTGGCAAAAAGGGGATTGAAAGGAAAGTGCAAGTGAAAAAAAAAGAATCTGAGGAAAGATAGAAAAGATGTGAGTGGTTAAAAAAACATACGAAAGTAATAAAAGTTGGGGGAGGAGGAAAGCTAGCAAAAAGGGGACGAAAAAAAAAAACGCGTGTTCGCAGAAGAATTCTTCGGCAATCACGCTAGTTTCCTGATAAATCGAGCAGTTGACTTTTCGATTCCTCATTTCGAGCAGCTTATGCGAATCACTCGGTCAAATTGGCGTCCTATAATGGAGTATTTAACACGGCTGCGGAGAGAGACAGAGAAAGCGAAATTCAAAGGAAAGGCGGAGGGTGAAGCAGATTGTACCTGGTGTGCTACCCTACACTTGGAGAGAGGCAAATGGCAACCTTCGCGTCCACGGCATGACTTTCACAAAAGTACCAAAAATACGAATCAGCATCCATGGCCCGAAATGGCGCTCGCTAGGACTGGGACTGAAGCATAAATTGTTGTTATTTTTTCGTGCAATGGCAGAGTGGGTGCGTTTGAAGTTCCCCAGTAGCAGTTCAATCATAACTATCAGACTTTATACAAACGGCTGTTCATTTAGACATATCATTTCTAATGCCGCTTTGTGTGGACCACCTTTGATTGCCCTGTTGACTTCCACTTACAGTTGCACTTTGCATTCACCAAATTTGGTGTGCAAACTGGGGGCCGTATTTTCATATGATGACGAAAGGTCATATCACCTTTGAAACGCGTTACTTAGCTAGTAAGTAATACTGGAAACGCAATGGCACCATCGACTATTTCCGGTGACGTGACGATGCCTTGCGGTGATCTTCACATGCCTGGAACAAACAAACAAAAAAGCTTTTGTGGTCGGTTCGTGGTAAAGTCCAGCAGGGACGCAGCCAGAAAACTTTTTTTGGGGGCTGATTCACACCGACCCAACGGGGGAGGGGAGGAGAGCACTGGCATCAGCTTTTCTATGTGACATGACTATCTGAGGTAATTTGAGCAGATTGTGTACATGTATATCAGTCATGAGGCTCCGCCCCCTCCCCATGCGTATGCTTGGGAAGAGAGGAAGTAAAAGTAAAGTAATCATGGTAAAATAGAGTAAACGGCAGGTGCAGAGGCTGTCGGGGGCACCGGCCTCTCGTCGCACCATTGAATGAAGTAGTCTTCGAAACGCTTCAGTGGGATTACCTGCTGATCATAGAAGACATAGTTAATCTATAAGCTCTGTTAAGTTTAGACGGCGTATAGTGCTCGTCGGGGACTGTGCGTTTCACAAGTCAATGACGGCTTCTCTTGCAACATCCAATGAGAGGTATACGCAGCATGTTTTCGTACATTCATATTCACATTTGGCTTTGCTCACTTTGCTGTGCGAATAATTTTTTACTGCCGATGTTTGTGACTGCATGCCAGTAGGAATCATTTTTAGGTTAAAAGCAGTCCCGGGGCAGCGATATCATTTAGTCAATGTTTTATTTTTTTACTTTACTGCACACATCCACGCACGCTTGCGATAAGCAATACGTAATGTTTTTTTTTTCAAATTTATGCTGCGTGTTATCAACACAGTTTCTCACGAGGTATTTTACGGGCAGACTTTCTCGCAACCTTGGTCAACATTACAGTTGTACTGTGACTTTTGATAGCCATGAAGTACTGTATAACTTAGAGGTTTTATTGTGAAATCTGCAAGGGCCAGGTAATCATTGTTAAGAAAGGTTCACTTGATCTTAGTCGTGAATGCACTTGGGATCAGACTATACCTTCTCACATAAAAATAGCTTGTTTGCTGCGCATGCGTAGATGCGCTAAAAAGCCTAAATACGCACAAAAACACAAAATGTTCTCGCTTTTATTTTGGTTACAATTTACATTGTTCTTAATTTTACGATAACGGGACGATCGGGTGATGCCACAAAGAGCTTCGCCCCTGAAAAAAAAAAGAGACAGAAAAAGCAAGGGTGGTTCATCCAGCGTCCTTCCTGTCATTTTACAGCGAAAGCTGTTGTGAGATCACAAGTCGGGTGAGGCGCAGTTGTCCGCCACCGCCACCGGCGCCGGCGTTCGTAATGACCTCGCGCGAAACTTTAAAAAAAAAATCTAGCACCAATGACAAAGTGGGGCTCAAACCAGGATCCTCTAAGTGCCAGCCCAGTATTCTACCACTGCATGCGTTACGCCTGTGCTTGTTACGTGTTGTCAAACTTGCGGTAGGCAGGCTTCATGTCATGAAAGCAATTGCTTTTTTACGACTTATAAAGCGTTTTAAAACAGCGGAAAAACAACCAGTCGCCGCACAATGCGAATAGCTTAACTAGTGGGCCGTCCAACGCTCCAACCCGTCACAAAAGCTTGTTCTTCTTCCCCCATTAACTGTGGCGCATACCCACTTCAGCCATAATTCCTCATTAACGTCAGACATTGCATAAACAATGGGCATGAAATTCCTTTCAAGTTCATAGCGGATACCACGCTTTCCAGAAGAATGACGAAAAATTGCATAGCGGATGCCAGCCTACTACTCAAATAAACGTATTAATAATGATTTAGTGGGTATCAAGCAAGTGTGCTTGCAGTAGTTATCCAATGAGTGTTAAGAAAAGGCTCTGAAAGACCACTCTCCTAGCCTTTGCTGTGATTGTGTTGCACCTTTCGCGCAGGCCTGGCGTTTTTTTCTTGCCTCAGTTTTTTTCTGTTTCATTAACTGGTGCTGGTAATCATACCGAGACTACGCAACAACTTGCCCAACAAGCCACCTAAACGAGTATGCTGTGGCTACTCTTATGTAAGTTTTAGCGAGCATGCGCGTAGTCGCTGCTTCTGAAGGGCCTGATCGGTCAGTCTTCGCCTAGGAAGCATCGATTCAATTCTTCAATTAGGGCTGGCTTCCTCGTTTCTCGTTTCTTCCCCCGCTTCAACGTGTGCGCTTGCTTATGGCACAATCTCCTGCATCGGTTGCGGAGATGATATATTGGGGTCTTTTGGCATTTCCTGACACATAAGAGGGAAAAATAAAGGGTGAAGATAGAAAAAGCTTTATTTTCTTGTCATGGCTCAACACGGAGGGCCTGCGTGCTCCTTAATAAAAGATAAGCGACGAGCGCTAAGGATGCGATATGGCCAGAAATGAAGATCACTTTCAGTGAAGAACAAGAAGGCAAAGGACGACCGAATTCCTTAGAACAGTTGCCGTCTGGCATTCGCTGCGTTGCGAAAGGTGTTCGCCGCGCACGTCGCATCGGGGGCGCCCCCTGCCTTCTGCTTCAGTGGACAGCTCCCATTTCGATTCTCAAGAGCTTATGATTAACCTACATTCTTCGCCCTCTCTCTCACGCCTAGTATTGAGTGAGAAAGGCGCTATTCTCCGTGTTGTGTAGATAGATTATGGTGGTAGAGAATATCCGTGTATATCTAACCACTTTCCGTAACGGGCCTCTTACTGCTTGTTTGCCCTCCCGTCTTTTTGGTAAAAAAGAGCCATCTACGAGCACTTGAAAATTTATTCGTGAACTCGGGAGGGGTCATAGCGACTAGAGTGCTGGGAGCAATCATGCCCATTATGTTTATTATCACAGTCTTGAAACGTACAAGTGTGGCAGGTACGTCGTGCACATGTGCTGCCATTTTTAAGAGAGAAAGTGCGTGAGCGTTGGGGAGGGGGGGTAAAAAATGTGAGTCTACTTTTCCCCCTCTCCCGTGCCTTGGTGATAGAAAGCACGTTCTGCCGTGATGGTGTACTGGTTATGATGCTCGACTCTCGACTGGAAGGTCCAGGGATCGAATCCCAGCAACGGTGAATGTATTGCAATAGAGGACAAGTGCTGAAGACATGTGCGCTTAGATGTCGGTGCACGTCAAAAAAAAAAAATTCAGGAGATCGGAATTTCTAGAGCTCTTCACTAAGGCGCCTCTCTTAACCCCCATATATATTATTCTATTGTTCGGGATCTTAAAGTTTGACAAATACTGCACTATTATTCCAATAGCGTGGTTTCAGCATTACTTCTAGAACAGGCAAGGTGACCATCTGAGGCTAGCCCACGTTCCCACGTATGCTTGAAAGTGAGCATCTGATAAGCAAGAAGCGCCAAACTGATAAGGTAAGCGTTGTGTGCAGCCATTATTTCAAAATTTGCAGGGTATCCACGCATGGTGTCTCTCAATCCATTTTGCCGTCATTAGAGTAAATGCAGGAATGAGTTTCCTGCAGTTCTCTCCTTTTGCAGGCACTCCGTACTTCAGTGAGATAGCCCGTACGCTTCATGTAATAAGCGGTATTGCGGCTATTTCCCGTCTTGCACTGACACGTTGGCCTATGAGAAAGAATAGCTGTGGGAGGCCTGTCAGTAACTCATCAGGATCCAATAGTGTACCGTTTTCTGTCTGTAGTTTGAACAGTATAAGCCCAACATGCACACAGGGGCCCAGAGGGCTTTACTTTCTTCGGTGCCAACATTCGTTTCTTATTTACAGCTTTTTATTTAACCATAATTCTTGGCGAAACTATATATATATATATATATATATATATATATATATATATATATATATATATATATATATATATATATATATATATATATATATATATATATATATGCTTCATGCTGCCAATTTTCTGAATGTGGGAAAATTTCATTCACTTCGTCGTTATTTCTTGCCCTACAAAATTAACTCATGAACCCCTTTTAAATAGAGACCTCCCGGACAAGCTTTGAAGGAAATTACGTCAAAGCGGTAGTTTTTTTACTTTGTGCGCAGTTAGGAAGAGGTGTTAACGTTCGCGTTATTCTTCTACTTTCCCTTCTACGCTGTTCCCATTTCGGCTACCCCCTTTGTTTTCGCTCAGACGTTGGTTTACAGTAGCCTAATTGGCACGTGAAACCTCTGGGTTTCCAAAGAGGGTACACATTTGTGCAAGGCGTGGCGTTTGTGGCTCGGCGTTTGTGGCATGTGCGGCAGGGCGTTCTACTTTAGTTTTTTTTTTTCGCGATTCTACCGTGACCCCCTCCATTTCAGAGAGAAGCGAACCATGACACCCCATTTTGACCGGTTAGTGTTTCACAACACATTTAAGTAAATCTAGGAATACAAGTTTCAGCAGCAAAAGTGTTTAAGCCGGTTCTAAAAAAAAAGTCACAGTCAACAACTTGGATTGTGACGCTGAGAACGGCAAGCAGGTCGAAACGTGCAGCTCGCTGCTCATGGACGAATGACGCACGAAAGCTATACACACAGGACGAGAGCCAACTAACAACGTTTACACCTCGACACTTAACGCACTGTTTAACAAGAACCACGCTTGAAACGTAATCATAGCTACATATATGAGTGCCAACTAACAAGTGTCCCAGTTGCTACTTCTCTTTGTTTGAAAAGTACGATCTTTCCACAAACGAGGCCTGCCCAGAGAGCGATGTGATCTTTGTGCGCCCGGCCACTAAACGCAATGATTCCAATCAAAGCCGAAGGCGCGCGGTTCTCCCCCATCACATGATAAGTGCGCGGATAAAGCCTCCTCCCTCCGCGAAGAAAAGCACGTGTGGGAGGTGAGCGCTCATCGGCGCATCGCGACGAGCTGGGCGCCGACCTTTACTCCGAGCCCGCTCATTGCGCCATCTTGCTGGTAATGCTGAAAACACTATTGTTCCCTCCGAGATTCCTGTCAGCAGAGGTAAGTAGTAGATATACGTAGCTTGGCGTTTGAACGTTGAAGGAGGTGCTTTTCCATGGCTCAGTGGTTAACGCCTCGCACGCACGACTAAGAGGTCCCTAGTTTGGTTCCGCGCGCCGGAGTCTTTCTCTGGATTGTCGAGGGGAATGATGAAGAGATCAAAAAAAAGTTGCAGGAGGCGGTCGACGTGGTACAGGACTATTCTCGCGGTACGGGCCTTGAGTATTCCGCGGCTTAATCGGAGCTCCCTCTCTATAGACCCACGTGCAGGGGCCGTGAACTTAATAACGCCAATACTTCCAGCAAGCGTGCAGACGGAGATATTAAAGTATCAACATCAGGCGGTGCCATAATCCCAAAAGTTAACAACTTTAGAGTACTGGGCTTGCACCTGTCGGCCAATGGCCACAACGGCGAAACCATACGCAGAGTAGACGGTGCTGTCAATGGAACGCTCCGGTTGCTGAAACGCATAACAAATCGCCAGGGCGCAATGAAAGAAAGCAATAGCATATGTCTGCTACATGCTTTTGTTATAAGTCACATAACGTACATCGCCTCCTACCTCAAGTGGCAGGCGACTAAACGAATTAAGCCACACCGTCACATTTGCAAGGCGTACATACGCGCAATAGGCTTACCAATACATACTGGCACGGTAAAATTTCTCGAGCAGGGGCTGCACAATACCCTGGATGATCTAATTTAAGCACACAACATCACCCAGTACGAACGTTTGACGAAAACAAAAACAGGTCGACACATCCTTGAGAGGCTGGGCATAAACTAGCAGACGCAGCGTGGTGAAAAGGTCGGAATACCCAGACATATTCAAGAGTGCATCGTCGGCCTGCCCTTGCCCAGGAATATGCGTCCCACTCATCACATTGATCAGCGCAACAGACGTGCGCGAGATCGGACACCGTTTACGTAGACGCGGCCCGTTACGAGCGGCAACGCAGTTTCATCGTAGTGATCATGAATCGCGTAGGAACTTGCATCGCGAGTGCTACAATACGCACGGAAGAGACGGAGGTGGCCGAAGAAGCGGCGATAGTCCTCGCGATAGCTACCACGGACGCCGAAGTGATCATAGCCGACTCTCAGGTTGCCATACGCAACTACGCCAGCGGCCGGATCTCCCGCGAAGCAGCGCACATTCTCGAAATTCGCGAAGGCAATATTTGCCACAAAAAAAAAGGCAGATCCCACGTACAGTAGGAATCGATGATATGCGAAGTACGAATAAGAAAGGTTGATATGCCACTTTAAAATCAGCACAATGTTACGAGGTGGAGGTATAAATGACTTCCGTGTCATGACTATCATGTTTGGAGGTGTCGTTTACCTTCATCATCTATTCACGTCACGTGATACCAAATTTAGTATAGGTGGAGCTAGCAAAACCGCCGCGAACACGCTATTAGCATGGTATCGTGTCATGTTCTTACATGACACGCGTGTCAGGATTGTCACGTTTGCACCAGTCATTTATATCGTCATCCATTGACGTCACGTAACACCAAATTCAATATATGTGGAGTGAGCGAAATGGCCGTGAGCCCATCAAGAGCGTGGCATGTAGTCATGTTGTTACATGACATGCATGTAATGATTATCATGTTTGCACTAGTCACATAACTTCGTCATCCATTCACGTACCTTAATAACAATTGTGGTATATGTGACGCTAGCGAACCGGCCGTGAGTGCATCATGAAGCGTGGCATGTTTTCAAGTTGTTACACGACACGTATATCATGATTTCGATGTTAGGGTCTGCGCTTGTGTTCACCATGCAATCATGTCATACATAACCAGTTTTGCAATATGCCATGTCCACGAATCCGCCGCAAGTGCTACAGGACCATAAAATGTAAATCATGACATTCATGACATACATATCATGAGTTTCATGTCATGACTGGTCAAATATGTTCATTATACAGTCATGTTATGCCATACCAAGTTTGGTATCGATACCATTATCGAAACGGCCAGGAGAGCTGAAAGTCGTAGGTGGCTGGATAGATAGATAGATAGATAGATAGATAGATAGATAGATAGATAGATAGATAGATAGATAGATAGATAGATAGATAGATAGATAGATAGATAGATAGATAGATAGATAGATAGATAGATAGATAGATAGATAGATAGATAGATAGATAGATAGATAGATAGATAGATAGATAGATAGATAGATAGATAGATAGATAGATAGATAGATAGATAGATAGATAGATAGATAGATAGATAGATAGATAGATAGATAGATAGATACGCTGAAAGTTGCCCAAATTCGCTAAAATGCAGGAAACTCAAACGTAATGAAGCGCCGCGCGAGCTGCGTGACACTGTCGCAAGATCTCGAACAAAAGTGCAGCCAGATTGGTAGATAGCAGAGATCATAAAACGGCGGATTCAAAGATTGGGTTTGACTTGGATGCCTGTGGCACTTATCACGGCTTTTACCCAATAATCACGCTAAGAAGCGTTCGAAAGGTGTTTCCTTTCTCGTATGATACGTCTAGTTGAACAAAACGCATCTTGCTAAGGTTGATACCGCAAACTAAAGGTGTTGTTCCATGCTTCTCTTGCAGCGTTCGCAACGTATCGTGCTGTGTATGTAGGATCGTTGCGTACGCCGAACTATAAAAAGTGCCTATAAAGAGAGAGCTGCCTTATTTTGTCGGAAATCTTTTTATCGAACGTTTGGTTCGATGTTTCGATGGTAGCTTGTGAAAATTGTGGTCACTTGCTTTAATGAGAAATTGTCTTGCTAACTACGTCTTAGCTATATCGCAGCATACGCTTGTAGGCATTTTGCATGTCGCGGTTAAACTGAAGATTGCGAAAAGACACAATCGTGAACCATTTTTGTGGCTTCTTCAAGCCACACGAGACAGCAATAATTTTTCCATGTTGTCATCTAGCTACGTGTATAAACTTCTTTTCGCAATTTATCGGTATGGACGTGACTAGTTTTCAATCTGGCGAAAATGACACTTTATTGTTGGCATGTGCTTCCAGCAGCCACGACGCGACGCCGCGACGGGGCAAGTTTGCAACGGCCGCTCGTCACTGCAGCTGGCGCTAGAAAATCACTTGCATGCGGGTGGATATTTATCACTTGCATCCGCGTTTCTTCTAGAATAAACTTAGCTGTTCGTGTTTGCGCGTATCCGATCATCCCAAAATAATCTGCAATGCTTCCAGACATTCTGGCGTTGTTTTCGCAAGGCACCATTACACGTGAAAAGGGTCGGTGACATAAAACAGAACAAAATAATGTGGGTATGAAATTTAAAAAGTTCGTTGTAATCGCGGAAAAGATGTCTCTATAGGTATGTGTAGCGCCGTCTGAAGCTTTTGTCTAAGTGTCAAAAACAGAATGATATTTGCATAAAGCATGTTTACATACTATACGCTACAGATGTCGACACAGTAGAAAACATTTGAAAATATATCAGCCTTTATGAGGGGCCACACTCCTAGCGCAACTGTTAGCTATACTCTGAAAAAAAAAACAAAAAAATGGTGCTTCCTATTTCAACGAAAAGAAAGAGAGCATGAAGCTTCTCAAAAATAAATAACTGTAAACGGTAACTGTTACATGACATTGTGCTTTGGAAGTATAGGTCAACAGGTGACAGTTCTTTCTGTGGTCATTTATTATTTAATGGTCGAGTCGCCCCACTACGGCTTTGCTTTATGCAACGCCACAATGCGCCCAAAGTGCTCTTTTGCAAGACATTTAAAGCCCTTTTTTTGCGGCAAACAAGACTACGTTTTGCAAATTATAACCGTATTCAATCGCTAACAGATTGAAAGCTCAATTGCCGGAGGTAACCCTGTTGATGGCACGGTGCTATTTTGCCCCTTCATGCACCGCTACAACTTCTGGCAAGCACGACTACAATTAATACCATCATTTTGTGTCAGTCTGGCTATATTACAACTTTCACTGAGTGCGTCAGGTTGAGTTGAACTGTAAAATAACTTCACGTTGCGCAGGAAGTACGTGCACTAGTAATCCTAGCTGCTTACATAAATGTGTTAACGTAATAATACTCCTATTGCTGTGCCTGTGTTGTATTGCGAGTATGTATTTGTGTAGTTTTTTGTGTACATAGTCTTCTTCTGGCCGTGAATTGTTACTGATATGGGGTGAAAATGCTGTTGAATATAAACCGCTATGTGTAGTTGTTTGTATGAGAATATTTATTTCGTGTGTACATTGCGCGCGTTGACAACTGATTGATTGCGATTTTTTTTTTACAAGAGCTTGTTCCCGCTCCTGCATGGGCTCTGATTTGAGCCTGCAGTAATATGTATAAATAAATAAATAAATAAATAAATAAATAAATAAATAAATAAATACATAAACCTTGCAATTTAAACCGGTACAGAAAGAAACCCACATTGCGTAATGGGGTGAATTAAAAAATTGTCGTAGGAGTAATTCTTGAACGTCGAAAGTTAATATTTTTTTGCTGACGTTTGAACGGCTGTGTCTTTCAATCACTACATAATGTTAGTTGGATTACTAAAGAACCTTACAGCACTGGTGGTCGCAACAGGATCCCCGAACAAAAGTTAGGGGACCTTCAAGCTTTGCCTTTAATAGTTGAACGTGATGACGATATGCTGTTCGTAGGGCGTACTTACAACTCGCTATATGCACCGACTACGTGGCCTTAAGGGAACATGCGCAGTAACGTGTGTGCCATGTGTAGTGGGTGACCGACTTTAAACCACGAAATCGTTGCGTTAATCACACGGCATGTATTGACGCCCAATGACAGGATACGCTTGTACCACGGAGTATTACTGCCATTTTTCATGTTGTGTTATGGAGCATGTATATGAGACGCGTGTGTTTGTGAAGCATGAAAGTTACTTTTGCTGCATTTCAATGCAGAGGAAGTTATATTCACAGTATTCACAAGCAGACGCGTGGATGTATGGTAAAAAATAGTCACAACAATGCCACGAAGATAACTCGGGTGTGATCCCCACTTGGACCGAAGTTTCTTCATTTTATTCCCATTTTTATCAAAGTTTCTGTCACGCACAAGAGATAATTTTTCGCTCAGATACAACGACGCTGACGCCGACACCAATTCTGGAATATCTGCGAAACGAGCTTTTTAACGCTATCGCTTTACCATCGTGTTCCAGCACGCATCACCTGATGTGCCACGCATCTTTAAATTATTGCTTAGCGATGTACCAGTGTTGGATATCTGCCTCAACGACACCATTTTTTCTACAAGCTCCAACTTGAGAGAAAAAGAAAAATAGATTGATTTGTGGGGTTTAACGTCCCAAAACCACTAAGAAAAATAAAAAATTCCGCCATATCCACGAAGTGAATGATGATGAGTGGGCGAAGCTCCGGAGGTAAACATGGTAAACCATGAATCCTCTGTACATTTTGCCCACTCGATTTTATTACATCGCTCCCCCTAGCGTACGTCGCCGCACTAAATCGAACGATTGCCTTCAAGCAATGACACGCGCCATATGTGACATCATTCCTATTTTATAAGATCTCGCGTCTTTCATCAACTACAAGTACCGCTTTCTAGTTTATAACATCTTGCATCTTTTCATCATCAGCTACAAGTACCGCCATCTAGTAAACACTACAAGAACTAAACGAGAGGTGGCTACATACAGGAGACGGTACCGCCATCTAGTGAACACTGCAAGAACTAAACTAGAGGTGGCTACATACAGGGGACGGTACCGCCATCTAGTGAACACTGCAAGAACTAAACTAGAGGTGGCTACATACAGGCTACAGGGGACGCACAGCCCACGCCCTAAGGAGCTTCGCCCCTAAAATAAATAGAGGAAAAGCAAAATACAGGGAGGTTAGCCTGAAACTAGTTAGGTAGCCTGCACAAGGGTGGGTAATTATGGTTGGGGGCACAGATAGTTCGAATGTAGCAATGCGCAAAAGTAGAGCATGTAATTTTACGTAATCTCACATGCTGAACAAAAACTAAACCGTTTTTCTCTGGCAATCGTATACACTTCACCATATTCAGGAGATAGTTATTTCGAGTTCATACGTCTAACCCTAAATCAGCTGCCGTGGCTGATTATAGCTACGATACAACTTATGCATAAAAAGTGCTATAATCATCTCAAACGTCTGCTGATTCTGGTCGCATCCATTGCTTAGTATTTGTTGTTATCAGCATAATGTTTCTTACCCTCAGGTAACAATAGCGTAGGTCATTTAAGCCCAATATGACATGTGAAATTTATTATGTCTATTCATCATCATCGTCGTCGTCATCATCATCATCATCATCATCATCAACAACAACAACAACAACAACAACCTGAATACACCCACTGCCAGACAAAGACTTCTCCCATGTGCATTAGTAATGTCTGTCTCACTGTCTCTCTCAAACACTCACAAACACAAGGCTGACCCAACACTATATATGCTAGGAGCGACCACCTGGTGAACTTCACAGAAGCCTATCGTGACCGCATGCTCGTCATGCAGACAGGATGACGAGACGCCAACCCGAAAGCATTCTTCACTTCACACCTAACCGGACTTAATCAGTGGCTAAGACTGATAGATGCGAACAGCATCGCCTTGTTGCCTAATCCCACACCCTACCCACAGGCCAAGAGGGTGTTCACTTAGTGGAGCTCATTCTCTTTGTTTAAGCTGTTTCCAACGGGCACGATGCGGTAGAAACAGGCATCACATTCCGTTGCGTGCAGCGCCAGTATTTCCGCCTTTCTGACAGAAGAACCGCTTTTGCGTTCATCAAGGAATAAAAGAAGTAAACAATGCAAGAATGAAAAGTAATGTAACTAGCCAAGTCGTTCACAAACGCAGTTTTGCGGTAGCAGCGGTGAGCGAGCGTCTGCTGGGAGCTGCCATCGTCGGGGAGCCAGCACCGCCCGCGGCCGTCACGACTTCGTTGGGCACGTCCTTTCGAACGAATCGTGTTCGATGCTTCTTCATACGTAACGAGACGTAAGAAACATTGCCACCACGCACGAGCCGTGGGTGCCCACACAGAAACTCGAACACATTGCTTCACTTGCGAAATGGGCGATGTTCGTGAGAAATGAAGATTTATTTCTGTTCAGGCTGACGATGGCCTCAGTGTGATCTTGTTCAAACTCTTGTTCAGGGACTGCATTCATCTATCGCACATGGTGCTCTTATATGGGTAATTTATAGACATCATTTGTTATGCTTAACCTCAACCGCATGATAATGTCTGCTCTTTAAAATTAACAATAATCTTAGTTAGGGCAATAGCAGTAAAGTTAACTTACTAAAGCGCACACGATCGTGATTACGTCCTGGCGCAACATGTTTGATGCGGAACCGGAAAGATTGCAAGCGTTTCGCCACAATGCAGAACGCAAGTATTGGCGCACAAAATCCATCCACGACCTTAGAACAGCTCAATAACTGCAGAAGAGGATTGAGCGTCACGCGTACACGTTAGCCTCTGCACGTTAGAGAACGTTTTCTGAAACGTTATTTTCCCGCAAGCCTCTATCCCACATCCGGAGAACAATGCGTGTACTACGCTGCATTCCAGATGAGCGTTTTTCGTTCAAGGCACTAGCGCTTTTTCGAAAGCGGCAATACATCAATTTTGCGGAAGACTTTTGCGCGAGGAGAGCGAAACAAGTGGTTCGTCCAGATTATGTGGCTGTAAGTGACATTACTTATTCCCGCGATGGCCGCATCGACTTTTTTTTTCACAATGAAGGAGCTTGAAGCGTCCCTAGCCCTAAGCAGGCATGCCTCGTCTATGGACCGATAGACGAACGAACAGGGGACAGACGGACAAAGTTGTCGTGGTCGTATAATTTTCACACGTGGCCAGGAATTTGCCTATGAATCACGGAAAGGTAAATATTCTGATCGGTGGTGTGTGAGAATGTTCTCTAGTTTCCGGAATGAGGTGATTTTGCGCTGTGAACAGCGTTACTCCGTATCGACTTCCGACAGATGATTTTGAGAAGTTTAGGTGCCCTAGTTAGGAAGTGCTGTAGTCCCAAAGTTAAAGTAGTGCCCCTTCAGACAATGTCTTGGTAGCCCATTGGTTTCAGATTTGAAATGGAGGACTTCAGACAACAAACGATGATAATTCAAAGTTTTGTGGCTGCGTGTACTTGTAATTGCGTAAGTTATGTGTATTTTGTGAAGGGAAAGTCATAAGCTGTCCCTCACAATTACTGTGAACTACCAAAATACAATTAGCAGTGGCTGTGTGTTTAAACGAAGCGCTCCACAATTTCGAGTACTTGGCACTCTACTATGAAACTGCTTGAAGCCGTCTCACGAACTAGAACTTAAGGTTACGTGTACCCGCACCGCAGCGTTTCTTTTTTGTTCACAAGCTACCAACTAGCCATGTCCCTCAGTTCGCACAAGTGGTGACCCAAAAAATAAAAGAGCCATGTAATTTTAACGCAAGAAAAACTGTTCGAAAATTAGTAAGATGCCTAAGTTGAGTATTTGTACAGCTTTCTGTTATACACAGTTTGAAGTATTTAATAAATATTGGTTATGCCTCCCCAAGAAATTGATATTTTTTCAGTTATTAAGCACATCTAAAAGGTAACTGACGCTTAGTTGCATTCTCGCACAGCAGTGTCTTCACCTAACTTTCTCCGCTATCAAGATGAAGTTGTTACTGTATTTAAACAAGTAGGCCAAAAAAACGATATTTTAGGGCCGAAGCTCTTTATAGCGGCATTTGTTCGTCCCTCGTAGACGTAGTGGTAGTGTGTAACAATTATAACATTCTGACCTCCAAGGTGGTTCTGGTGAGAGATTTCTTCTGTGCGTTGTTCAACAATAAACAATAATGCTTAATGTACATTTCAATGTATGCTAATGGGGAAGGAGAGACAGGAGCATTCGGCTTTTAGTTAACGCGCACGCTGCGATCCCCATTAGCAGCCATTGGCATGTACACTGAGCACTATCTGACAAGAAAGGGTTGCTACGTTATACTCGCTGGGAATAACCCCCTTAGTTTTAGAAAGGTTTAGCGAGCGTTGAGCCGCAGTGCCATGAATACAGTGAACTAGTATATACCATGAATGAACTCGAGATGGTTAAAGGTGGGAAGTAGATACGAAGCGCAAGCCGTAAGAAAGTAAAAGCCGAATTCTCCTGTCTCTCATTTCCCATTAGCAGCCATTGGCATGTACATTAAGCACTATCTGACAGGAAAAGGTTGCTACGTTATACTCGCTGGGCGTATTCTCCTTGGTTTTAGAAAGGTTTAGCGAGCGTTGGGCCGCAGGGCCATGAATACAGTGAACTAGTATATACCATGAACTCGAGGTGGTTAAAGGTGGGAAGTAGACCCGAAGCGCAAGCCGTAAGAAAGTGTGCGTGTGCCATCTCTCGTTTAGTTCTTGGAATGTCCGCTGGATGGCGCTGCTTCTTTATTGGGAATATATGATGAAAAGTTGCGAGATGGCGGTACTTGGAGTGTTGAATAGATGGACGAGTGGACACACAGACAGATGCATGGATGGATGCATGAACGGACGCAGGGACGGACGCATGGACGAACGCGCGCACGGGCGGGCGGATGGAGGCATGGGCGGTCACACAGACGGACGCATGGACAGACGGAAGCAAGAACGAATGGACGGACGAATGCTTCGTCGCACTCTCCATCACTCACTCCGTGGATATGCTGCCATTTTTTTTTTGCTTTGGTGGACAATTGTCATTAAAAGCCATTTTATCAGACAATTATTATCTCGCACTCGAACTTAATAAGTGAACCCTTCAAGGCAGCGCGTTTAATTCAAGGCAGCGTCCTGCACGCTGAAATCTTGCGTCGAATTACAGCGGTGAAACAATGAAAAAATACTAGCGAAATCCGCATATTGTTTGCTAGGTGTGACAGGAAGCTATTGTTGGTAACCTGTTTCAGATATGTTTAGCGTAAGAATAGGCACTCTAGAAATAGAAAAAAGAGAGAAGTACTGCCTTGTCTTCTTGCGGGGTACTCTGGCTGTTCTTGCAGCTGACTTTATCGAAAGAATTATTTGTCGTTAGTGTTATTGCAGTGTTGCTGTGTTTATAGTAGAAAACCCCTCTATAAGGTTTTGTGCATGTTTGAAGCAACGATAATTATTCTTGTGAACCTATTATGCTACTATTTCGGACCTACGCCCAAGGTGCCCGCAACAGCCACAAATCATGGGCCTAATTTGTTACCTTGAGTATGCTCTATTTTGATGGAGACTGCCAAGAGTTTTTCATTTAAGAGAGCTTTAAAATCGTCCCCTACACAGAGGTAGCCGATCACAGTTGAAAATGCCTATCTGAGAACTGCCGGGCGCTTATTGTGGTCAGACAGTCTCTCTGAAACATAAAGTAGCTATCGCTAGCGTCGCTAGTTCAGACGAGCTGAAATTCTCACAAGGGTATCTTGTATTCCAGTGCATGCCCCCAGCCGTCAGCGACCACACAAACTCTTGGGATGAACAGTGCAAGATTCAGAAGCAGCGCTCTGCATGTAAATGATTAACAGTGTTCTTTTAGCGAAGGGCCTAGCCTTGCTAAAACACGTTGCTGTGCGTGTACAAACTACGATGACGTCGCAATTTGCATGAGGTCCCGTCTGACTACCTTTATAAATGTTCGTAACAGGCACGCTTCCACGCAACCAGCAATTTGTTTAATGTATACGTGCCATCATTCCCTTTTACTACTCTAACTGGCTGGGCTGCATCTGGAGGGTGAGAGTGAGGGGGGAAGCAAGGCATAAAAGGCAATAAAGCTTCGTTGTATTGCTTCAAAGAGCATACAAAGGTAATGGTAACACAAATTCAGTAAATGACATTGAGGCTTTCTGAAGGTATAGTTAAACCGGTTCTTTTATGCCAGACGTCACTAGCCGTCGATTACCACTACAGCATGTAATCGTAACGGGTCAATGCCAGGTGTTTTACTGCTTGTTTACTGGTAGTAAAACAGCATGATAGGTGTTTTCTCCTACAGCTGTGCGAAACTTTTCACAGAAGACTTACTTCACGACCACGCAGTTCTGTTAGAGTCTTTACGTTGGCATTTTGTATATTTAATACGGAAATTGCGAAACTTACGGGTAATGATAATGAGACTTAGTTAGCTGTTTTATAAATAAACTTTGCTTGCCATCTTAAGAATGAACCTGAGTGAATCCTTTTTATATATAACAAGCTCATACAAGTGCAAAGTGAGCAAATATTTCGCATTAGAAAGCCTTCTAAAACTGAAATAGTTGAGCGTGTCGTCCTCATGTCCCTGTCAACTTCGTATGTGGATACCAGTGTAGAAATGGCGTATGTCAGAAGACACTACAGCAGTCAGATGACTATTTCAGATGACTTTGAATGTACTGCACACGTGGAGGCAATTAGTTGTTCTGAAGACTCGAAGGGCAACAATATCGTCTTATTGATTAGAATTGGTCCCGCGTACAAAATTAGCAGCTAGGAAAACACACCCAGTAATTGGACGCACCTCAGAAAGTCACCGCTTTTATCCCACTAGACAGGCTAAATAACCAAAAAAATAGGTTGTTAGCGGAAAAACTCCTGTTGATTCAACAAGTGAAGAAAAATCTGCCCGTACACCCGCGGCACACAAAGTTTTCATCTTGGTGTTTTTTTTTTACAAAATGAAACTGAGAAGAAATTTACTTCAGAATTCTGAAAGAGAATGATCTTACTATCATAACGACCAAGTACCCACAAGTTTGTTACTTATTTGATTTATTTACTTACTGCAAATATTTTCCTCACTAAATCGTAGCCTTTGAGTTTAAGAGTGAATGCGATGGGGATGCACATTTCGGAATATTCGTTATTCATGGGACGGCAAGAAACGTTAGTACGCCTGCTTTGTTCTCAAGGTAATTAGGTTCGCTTGTATTTCATATGTGCTGCCAAATATTTGCGCCTTTTTTTCTCAACGTTCACATCACAAGTCACTCCCGGCAAGGTGCGTCCTCTTACTTTCGATTAAATGCAACGTCATATTCACAGGAGCAATGCAGTAATCAAGAATTTGCCAGCTGTTCGCATCAACTTAAACGGGCTTTGCAACACCCCCATAAGTAGCCGTCGAATTACTTCATTAAGGAGCTTAATTTTATTACCTGCAGTGAATCTATTGCCGCAAAATATTGTAGCGATAGTGTTATAAAACTCGTTCTGGCCAAATTTTGGTGTCGGCGTCTTTGGCTGTGTGAAAAAATGGCTGAGTTATTTGTAGCGCACAAGAATGCAGGAGAAAAATATTGGTATAAATGCGCACACAGCGTGCTAACTTCTAATATTGCTTGTTATAACAAACCATGGTAGATTTATACGCCCATATCACGAGTCACAGCCACGTTATTATTTACCCTAATTTCCCGCATGTCATTTAATTAGGCGGGGTTACTAATAGGTGAAGGATACATTCTCAATACAGGCATACAGCAACTAGAAAGTAATCGAACAAACAGAAAGTATTCGAGAAGAAATGCCTACTTGTAAATGAAAGAGACACACTCGCTTACTCGAAGTGCCTTCTACTAATACAATGGTTTAATCTCAAGACATGCGATGATATTGTAATTACTTGTCTGAGAGGGCCAACGACACTTTTCCTGGTGTACATATTTCAGAGCACAGCAATTTGTTAAACTTCTATTATTCGGCAAGTTCTAAACAGTTACAACTAGCTGAATGAAGAAGTAAATATTATTTAGCGGGCACCATTCCAGATATGCAGGCATGTCCAATAGACCAGAAAAAGGTGGGGCATAGCTCGACGATTTGCCTAATACTGTACTAGTAAATATTGGGGTTTTACGTGCCAAAACAACGATATGACCACGATACGATATGAGAGATGTCGCAGTGGTGGACTTAGGAAGATTGAACCACATGGGGTTTTTTCACGGGCCCCAAAATTGAACTGCCGTTACATTTAGCATGTCTCCTCTATAAAAATTTGGACGGCGAAGAAGGGATTTTGAGGTCGAGGCCGGGCCACGACCTGCGGGTACACATGCGACCACTGTAATCACTAGATCGCCATGGCGTGTGATTAACCTGTCACTGCCTATTTGGCTGCGGTTGATTACAATGAAAATTGAAACATGAACAGACATACAAATCCATAAGAGGCGAAACGTGCGGTGGCATTCCGGTCTGTGCTCGCTGACGTCAAATGAGACAGCAGGGTACCTGGCGACCATCCTGTCACATGACAGGTTTGTAAGCACATTCAAAAGTGAAGAATCATCAAATCACGATGATCAAATTAATACGTGGGCACATGCAAGCATTTCCTCTATGCTCGATAGCGAGTTGTTTCCATTTGTCAGTGTAGACCACATCCTTTAGACCACTCCATATTGTAACAATTCACCTTCTTCCTTGACTAAATGCGTCATAATTCTTTATATTATTGTGGTTCCTGCTTCAAACTACTCGAAAGTAATCGAAAATGCAGTAACCTGGCCTTGTGTTTATATGAGTTCTGGTAATGACAAGATATTGGACGATGCAGAGCTTATAGGAAAAGAGCGTAGAAACTAAGGGTACTCTTTTACACTTCCATAATTTGGTTTAAATAATTAGGCATGCCTTTTACGGTCAAGACTTTGGCCAGGCCAAAGGTCGATCTCCGGACCAACCATACGGCCACCGCGTGTGGGTCGTAGTTTCCGCACGTAATAGCGCGGAGGAGTTGCAAATAAAGCGTCTCAAAGCTAGTTTATATTTCACGGTAACAGCAGCTGCTGGTGCCGCTGGACTGGAGTAAACCAGGTTACAGTGATACGGTGGTGCCGAAGGCAACGTGCAGAAATATTGCAACCTATGAGCATCTATCTTGGGAGCACATTGTACAGCAGAGCTTCATTGCTGCCGTTCCTTTGCAAGCAAAGATAAGTAGGGAAATATTTCGCTCCATGTTAGCTCTGTATTTTAGAGTAGTTCTCATTTCACGCTTCAAGCATGAGACTGATGCCTAAATGTGCCCGTGCTGTCCAAAACATACCTCGATTTTTTAGCTGCAGATTACTGAAAACCAGATAAGCAGGTTATAGACTGGGATTCGTTGTATAGGCACGCGTCGTATCACGAAAGCGTGTGTGATTTTTTTTATTGTAAAAGGAGTGTTACAGAAACGCGTGACACATATTGATAAATCCAAAATTGTCTATTGCACTGTGACAAGTTTATTATAAGTGCTATCAAGTGCATGAGTGGCTGGGCTAGAGTTGTGTTTGGGGAGTATGTAGCTGAAAACATGAGTATGTAACTAAAACAAGACGCATGTAAAATCGCACTTTATATCTAATTGTTGCAGATTATCTAAACAGTTCATCGTTGACGTCGTTCACAATGCTGATATTGATGCGCTGAAGTTCTTTTGCTTGAAGAGTGTACTGCCCATGGCTCTGAACCCGGAAATGGGCGTTTGTGAGCTTCACTGAAGCGAACCCCACTCCGGACTGGTCGAAGTTGATCGTAGAAGGCACGTGGGGTAATACCGAGATATCTTATCGAAGCTTTCACGCAAGAAACGGTCCTGGGTGCGATCTTTGCCTCTGCGGCAGCAAAGCAATGAGAAAAGCCATTAACGCAAAGCCGCGTGACTTCTGCTCCTACTGAGTCACGACGTAATCCTATAACAGTTACAACCTGGTTTCTTTGTAGCAGGCGTGAAATAAGCACCGTAATCACAAACAAATTCTCAAAAGTGGTGGGAAAGGCAGTCGCTCTTTCTTGTCAGCTGATGTGAATAATATCTAAGGAACAGCTGAATAATATAAAAGAAAAAAATACTTATGAGTGGATAGTCCCGTTTGTTGCCTGGAGAACCCAAAACTGGTGTGGCAGTTCTCGGGAGTCAACAGAAGTAGCATGATAAGTGAGTGCAACACCATCATTAGTCTGACGCGTCGACTTCATGAGCAACTCTGTTTAAAGCCGTTAGATATGTGCAGAGCTACGCTTTGTCGACCACCTGCAAATTTCGGACAAGTAACGCGGGCGTACACTACTCGTCGACTCAAACGCGACATAAATATCATTATAACGACTGGTATACGCGCAATTGACCAAGATAACCACGTTGTGTATGTCAATATACTATGGGCTCTGATTTACGCGTTTGCGTGGGAATTACGCCAACACGACACGAATGTAATGCAATGGAAACGAAAGTATGTGCATCGCTTAGCCCTAAGCTTTCGCGTTTCTGTCTGAGAGTACTGTACATTCAAAAAACACTTTGCGTGGATCCGTGACCAGCGGGGAATAATTTCAACTGGATTCTGGTAGTTTCCAATGTTTGGAAGGTTATGAATAGGACGAAAGATGTCGAACTCTATTTGAAATTTACATCGTCCTCTAGGCTCGTTCTCTAATATTTAAGAAGGTTGTCTAAAGATACAGCGGTACCCGAAGGGGGCATTAATCTTTCGAGTGAAACAATTGGCTGACATCTAGCCACATTGCACCATCATCATAAAAACTTCATTTCTTCAAGACACTTCTGCGCGGGTGACCTTATTAGGACACAATTCCAGAATATAGAATATTACTGGTACAATTTGCTTACATGGCTCTCCATTAAAAGCTGCTCCCCACAAACAATGGTAAAGCCGAAAAGAAAAACAGGCAGATCCCACGTACAGTTGGAATCGATGATAGGCGAAGCACGAATGAGGAAGCTTAATATGTGAATTTAAAGTCCGCACAACGTTACGATAGGACATAAATTACGCCGTACATCACTTCAATGTCATGATTGTCGCCTTTCGCCTGCCATTTGTGCTCGTCGGTCATTCACGTCATGTAACAAGAAATTTCGTATACGTGAAGCTAGTGAAACGGCCGTGAGCACACTATGAGCGTAGCATGTACTCATGTGTTATATGACACGCACGTCACGATTATCATGTTTGGACGTGTTATTCACCATCACCGTCTATTCTCGTCACGTGATACCTAATTTGGTATATGTGGAACTAGTGAAACGTCCAGGAGCACGTTGTGAGCGTAGCAGTAGTCATGTTTTACATGTTTTACATGATACGCTCACGCACAATGTCGCCAAGTCTCTGCGAAATACGCCCAGTTTTCTCTACACCCGTTTTCACTGCCTGGATACAAACCTACGACTTACCATTCCATCTGGTTTATCCAGATCTAAGACAACTGTTCTGTGTCGCATGTGGCTTGGGGTGTCTTGTACGAACGCTTTTGCTTGCCGCATCGGATGGCTAGAAAGTGCCGCGTTTGACCGTTGCAGCGCTGACAAAACCATCGAACATAATTTGTGTCAGTGCCCTGAGCAGAAATGTTAGAGACAGTCTTTGTCAGCAGTGTTTGCACACCTCGACGACACGCCGCTTTCCGAAAAATTAATTTTGAAATGCCAGAAAGCTCGAGGTTCACGCCGAAAAACAACGAAGGCCCTCCTAAAGTTTTGCGATTGACCCGCCGTGTGTGTGTGTGTGTGTGTGTGTGTGTGTGTGTGTGTGTGTGTGTGTGTGTGTGTGTGTGTGTGTGTGTGTGTGTGTGTGTGTGTGTGTGTGTGTTTTCGCTTGCCTCACGCTCTCTTCCTCTTATTCCCTTTTTCTTACTATTGTGTCTTTCATTACTCCTTCCCCAGTGCAGGATAGCAAACCAGATACATGCTTTGCGGTTAACCTCCCAGCCTTTCTTCTTACCATATATCTCTATATATATACATGACACGCATGTCATGATTGTCATGTTTGGACGTAGTATTTACCTTCATCGTTCATTCGCTTCTCGTGATACCAGATTTGGTATATGTGAAGCCAGCGAAATGGCCGTCAGCACATCATGATAGTGGCATGTATTCATGTTCTTACATGACATGCATCTTATGATTATCATGTTTGCACCAGTCATATGCCTTCGTCATCCAATCACGATCCGCAATACCAAATTTGGTATATGTGCAGCTAGTGAAATGAGTGCGAGTGCTCCATGAGCACGGCATGGAGTCATGACTTACATGACATGCATATCAAGATTCACACCTTAGACCCTGCCACTTAAGTTCACCATGCAGGCATGTCATACCATACCAGTTTTGCAATATGTCGTGTGAACGAAACTACCACAATAGCAGCCAGACCATGGAATGTAAATCATGACATTCATGACATATTTGTTCTGATTTCCATGTTATGGCTAGTCAGATATGTTCTTCATACAGCCATGTTATGCCATACCAAGTTTGGTATTGATACCATTATCTAAACGGCCAGGAGAACTAGAAATCGTAGGTCGATAGATAGATAGATAGATAGATAGATAGATAGATAGATAGATAGATAGATAGATAGATAGATAGATAGATAGATAGATAGATAGATAGATAGATAGATAGATAGATAGATAGATAGATAGATAGATAGATAGATAGATAGATAGATAGATAGATAGATAGATAGATAGATAGATAGATAGATAGATAGATAGATAGATAGATAGATAGATAGATAGATAGATAGATAGATAGATAGATAGATAGATAGATAGATAGATAGATAGATAGATAGATAGATAGATAGATAGATAGATAGATAGATAGATAGATTCATAGTCACCGAAGTTAGCTCTAAAATGCTTCGCATTTAAAAGCAAAATACGCACAGCGCTATCTTGAATATTCTTAAGCTACGTTCAGCCAGCCGTAGCGTGAATTCAAAGTGGCCGCAAGGATGAAAGTTTACACAGCCCGCGGAGCTATCCGGCGTACGTGATCGGTAGGGAGAGGCTTCGTTGCACGGAATTGTTCCTGTTTGCAATGGCTTGGCTATCTATAACAATTCAACGCCCAACTTTTGGCACGTCTCACCTTTGGGCGTGCCTAACCGCGCATGTGTGTATACGGTATAAATACCTTCAGTGCTGGACGTTCACAACTACTGTGTGACAGCTTGGGCGTTTTCCTCACTTTCGTCGTGGTGCGGCACAACTTGTTTATTTTGGTCCGCCGGCTTTCCCATAAAGGAGATTTGTGAAGGCGTCGAGCACTTGGCTGCTGCGACAAGAAAGGGCTGCGCCACATGCACGTGATGAAATATCAGGCGAAACAGTTCTCGCGAAGGTTCGACACTAAAGTGCTGATTGGAGGCATCAGGTTAGAAATTACGTGCATTATACAGGAAACAAAAAAAAAAGTCTGGATATGATCCCTACCTCCGGCTTAGTCGTCTGGCAGTGACAATCCCACATTAGGGCTTCTGTGCCCTGGTATATTCCTTGAGCTAAGTCGGTCGATCGTTTGTTGCAGAAGCGGATCTTTGAGCTTAGATAGAAAGAACCGCGTGGTTCAGATCATAAAGTTTCCCAGAAATGATCTTGAGAGAACTCTGACGCTGCGATCATTCAGCTATCACGAATATGATGGATAGTACAAAGATTTTCCTAGTCATCGTACTTGTGGGCTTCGGATACACTTCTGGCTTTGCTTATTGTTCTGTTTTAGTTTTGTTTTGGATGGAAAAAAGAGCGTTGTGAACTTCGTCAGCCGATTTCAATTGGTAATACTATAAATGTCAAGGTGTTGAACTGAAACTTCCATACATTTTCTAAACTCCGTGTTGCGAAAATGCGGATGTAGACCACTCGAAGCCAAACGGAGCCGAAAGAACGAAGCTTAGACAAGTCCGTGTACTACCTATCACTCACATGCTTGTTGAAGCACTATGAGTTACAGCTCCCATAGACACTAGCCGCAGAGTATCCTTTATAACGCATTATTAAGTAACTTTGGTTGAGATATATACGCCATGGTGGTCTATTGGCTAAGGCACTCGGTTGCGGACCTGCAGGTCACGGTATTGAATCTCTGCCGTGGCAGTAGCATTTTCAATGGAGACGAAGATGCTTGAGGTCCGCGTGGTTACATGAGGTGCCAGGTGGTAGAAATTCCCGGAGTCCTCCATTACCACGTCTTTCATAATTGTGTGGTTTTAATGAGACATTAAACTCCAACATTTATTATTATAATATTAGTGGTTAAGATATCATTCGCTGCCCCACCGCGGTGGGGTAGTGGCTAAGGTACTCGGCTGCTGACCCGCAGGTCGCGGGATCGATTTCCGGCTGTGGCGGCCGCATTTCCGATGGAGGCGGAAATGCTGTAGGCTCGTGTTCTCAGATTTGGGTGCACGTTAAAGAACCCCAGGGGGGCAAACTTTCCGGAGCTCTACACTACGGGGTCTCTCATAATCATATGGTGGCGTTGGGACGTTAAACCCCACATATCAATCAATAAATCAATCAATCAACCAGTATGTTCGCTGGACGTCTTCACGACTGCAAGTGCGCAGAAGTAAAGCATCAGCTGTTTCAACAAACTCATTCAAAGAAGATTGAAAAGCGGAAGGAAGCTCGCGACCAAAATTAATTGGAAGAGAAACAGGAGTGCCAGTTGTTGATCGCGCCACTGCCGAAATTCGAAAGACCGTGGGGCCACTCACCTCTCGCTCTTCCACATGCTGTACAAACGACACTTCAGTGCGCGATGATATTATTCGAACCACCGCCAACAATTGTCGTGTCTGGTCACGCGTATGAAGCGAAGTGAACCGTTGGTCGAGCATCAGCTTGCGTGCGTTCGTTCATACCTAAAACCACTGTTCACTGAAGTTGCGTAACAAACTCTTCTAGAAAATCTACTGCAATTGCAATTGAGAATTAACCACTAAGCCGCAATTTCGAACGAGCAAATTTGTTCAGTCATTACGCATCAGTAAGGCATTGAGAAATCAATACACAGGTGCACACTTTGTCGATGTGTTGGCTGGTGGCGATGATTGACTATAGCAGCCCGATTTTGAGGATCTATTTATTTATACGATTCGCATACATGCACACACAAGCACCCCAAGAGGAAAGAGGGATAGAGGTAGGTAACAACAGCCACCTGAAGAGGCACAATGCCTGCTTACTTTTTGGGGAGGAGGGAAGAGATACAAGAAAGGATTATGGGAGGATAGAAAGAGGAAAGAAGAGTGGGAAGTAAAAGAATGAATCGCGAAGTCTTAGACAAGCATGACTAAACACACACAAAAAAAGACTTCTATAAATGGGTGACCACGCCCATCTGGCCCATAAAAATCAGTAGAGCTCGATGTACCTGACCGCGTCGAGAAATATAGCCCCTCAAAAAGAGGTAATTGTCTGTGGTCGTTCACTTAAATCCCAGAAATCGATAAGCCATTAAATCAAGCACTAGTTGTGCTATTCATTTGTTGTTACGAATGCTGCTATTTCACGCATCTGCCACGCAGTATTGCACCTGTTGCTTGATGGTGCCTGTGTAGTATTTTCTTTTACTTTTTTTAAGTAGTTTGAAGCACTGGCGTGGTTCTTCGGACATCTAAAAGGATACCAACTTCCATGAATAATATTCTTGACCGCAGGGCAATAGGTATAAGTAATTATCGCAATTTGCGGCTCTTCGTTTGCGTGTATAAAGGTAGCTTTAAAGAAAAAAACCTTGTGTGACAATGGTCTGAGATTTTGACATGATTCTTACACAATTGTTATTACTAGAAATTGCATCTTTCTGGGTACATGAAGGAAGAATCCCCGAAAGGCGTATCAAGGCTCCAGAAGTGCCATGATGAATAAAATTTGCGCTTCAACGAGTTGAAGTTAATACACAATGCCGGCTCTAAACTTGTTTGTTTAGATGCCCAAGTCTAGTTGGCTACGAGCCTGTCGATGTTACGCTCGTGCTACTCACTCGTAACGTTTAGCAAGATCACATAAGTTGATTCACGCTTCTCCGGCCTTGACATTTAGGTCTGACCTGGCTTAAGACCAAATGATATAGCTATGGTGGAATGCTTTTTTGTAGCCACAAAATGATGCTTCACGCACGCTGTAGCAGGAGGATATAACAGCGATCTTGTTCGTTGAGTATACAGCGGAGCAACCGTATATGCCTTGCAAGCTTACAAAGCGGACTAGCAATGCACCTCACCGTGGATGAGCGCCGCACCATGGTTTCCCTGCCATTAACTTTACTAGAGTGCCCTCTAATTGAAACACGCCCTGACATCCAAATCTACATTCATTTGGTAAAGTGCTTCCTGGTAACTTGAATTACATGTACGACTTCTGTAGAAGAGGTCATGAGCTGTATCCGAGTATCGGTCTGTACGCCTACGCTGCTGTCAGATGTCTCCTGCTTGCACATAATTTAAGCGTACTCATAGAGTAGCACGTGACTGCACTCCCAAATTACTGTTATTGCAAACAAAATCACGCCAAGAAGTTGTACTATGTTTGGATTCAACTGCTCGGTGTTGACTTCACTTTCCACGTATTCACGCAACGGTCGGCAAAGGCACAGGAGTCGGCAGCATTAATGACATAATGCAGACGTGATATTGCGGGATCACTATGAAGACGCGCTTCGTGGATCCTGCCCTGTATACGCCCTTCAACTTGAGGGTAGCGATGCACCTAATTTCCAATGTGGTCTTGCGAAGAACACGTAATCGCGCCTATACGTCGTTCCAGTGGTGTTACGTAATATCGCATCATGTCAACACAGACGTCGGCAAGGTTGTTCTTTTCCGTACTTGCACAGACAGGTATGCAACGGTGCAGCACCGTTCCCAGCTGTGTCGCGTAGCCTTCCCTTTTGCTCACCTCGATAGTGCGTAATAGTCTCTGACTCCACAAAAGATAAAAAAAATGACACACAACGTTTATGCGTTGTCCTTGATGGCATAGTCTTTTCTTTTACCCTGAGATGCGCCCATTGAGAACAGGTAGCAACAGCCGCAGCCGGCACGGTATTGTTCCGCAAATGATTAGCGATACCCCGATCCAGCGGCCACATATTACGCCGCGCAAAAACAGCCCTTGGGAGCTCAGATAGCGATAGAGTTAACGAGCGAGCAAGAGTAAAGAGAGAACGCAATGCTACTAAGCTAGGCGATAGAATCTGTATTCTGGTGCCTGAAACATTTGAAAGTACGTCTGAGTCGGCCATTTATCTATCCGAGGCCGTATACGCGTATACCTTACACAGCAGCTGGCTTTCCAAATGCTGTCATTGAGTAAGTGAAGCTATGTCGTGCTTCGCGAATGACCGCGAATGTCAAAGTCACTACCAGAAACCGAGTGTGTGAACTGAGGTTCACATGTTCACGATCCAGAACCCATTTGCTCACGTTTGTAACCTATTGTTTAGTCTCAGTTATGTACGGAAAGTTGTTTTTACATAATACACGTATTCATATCCAGTGGATAACTCCAGTTATTTTCAACATGCTGTATACTCGTAAAGCAACGTTTGAGAATTCACTGAGCATGTATATCTTTTTCATACAGAATAAAAGAAGGAGATTTCGTTGTTTTCAGAAATTGTAGCTGGAGCATGGACTAGTGAAGAGACAGCCACTCGAGCTGTATGGTTTATATTTTGCTAATGTTAGACAGAGGTGTCTCCGATTCTACGCGGCAGTACACCAAAATCAATAAAACAAAAGAAACAAGTTTTATTATTTGAGCCTAATTTACGTTAAAGGCGAAAAATTGCTATCTCTTCGCTTCTGTGATAGTAATATGCAAAAATACATTACACCTTGACGTTACTGGGATGTAAGCTGGACTGCGTATATAATAAGGAACAAGATAAGCAATATTTCAACTGGCTAAACACAAAATTACGCGCGTCTCGTAAGGACTAATAAACCTTACAGCGGACTGTTCAAAAACAAAATAAAAGAAAGCTCTACACCGCTCTTTCGTTCCATCGCTCACTGCGAGCTCACCACACGCAAACAGTGCTCAAGTAATCGCTTGATTGTGCACAAGGTGCATGACTGCACGAACTCTACGCCGAGCTACTCTGCTCCCGTCGATTCAGTCATGCGGCTTCGTTTCTTCCCAGTTGTTGACAGAGGAAACCGGCGGCGTGCCTTCGTGACCAGCCCTGAAGCGCGGAAGCCAAGGAGCGCCCTTGGTGAGAGAGTGTGCTCGTGAGCGCGTCTCAAAAAGGACGACCAGTTGTTTCGTGGGACCGTTGGTTCGTGAAGTAAAACGATAGAAGTGAAAAGCGGTCGTAGCAGCAATGCTGTGTTGTTAGAAAGAGATGGCCGCTTTCTTGCCTGCCTGGGCGGACCCCGTTGTCCATTGTTTCTCTGTCTGCGAATCTAGCAAATGAACGAAACGGACCACTCCCAACACGAGCGCCTGCCACTGTTTCTTTCGCTTGAGTTTCACGTGAGAACAGCGCTAAGCGGTGATTGAGGTTTCGGGATTGTGCAGACGCCCTCATAGAATCACCGTTGCAGGTCTGATAGGGTTATAGCGATGTAAGGTGTGTATATGGTGTCGGGCTTGCGACATTACGAAAGACATCTTGTAGGCGTAATCGGAGGAATTATTGCGCCATAAAGACAAAAACATGTCTGTGAAATATCGTTCACTTCAGTAATGGCACACGGTTGAGCATTCGAATGTTTTCCGAGCGTCTCTTGGTTGTGTAGCAATGATCGTCATCTTACTCATTTGCGTTTTGTACTTTTCTTTTAAGAATGCCATGTTGTGGGGACAGCACCTGCACCTTTAGTCAACTGGAAGAAAACGCACGCAAAACATGTAACGATTATTGCTGCGCAATATAAAAACCATTGCAATCGCGCAACTGTTTTTACAGCGTAGATGCTACAATTAAGACAAGACACCTGAAAAAGAAAAGGAAAAGCTGCGAACAGCGCATCGAACAGCGCAGCGAACAGAAACGAAAATGTGATCACAGGTGTCAAATCCTGATGCTAAAGAGATGTAATATCATATAAAATTGCCGTGAAATCTCTCCGTTATGTTGTACAGAAGAAACGTTGAAAAATTACGAGGACGCATCAGCTTGGCCTTCGAGAGATCGAGAACAATAGCGTAATCGGGCCTGCATTGTATCACTTTCTCGATCACTTGCCTGGCTTTTCTTCTCGGAGGACACTTAAACCACGCTACAAGCAAAAAAAAAAGCACATCTTACGTTCAGTGGGAACCGATGATATGCGAAGCACGAATGAGATTTGTTGATATGTCACTTTAATATCAGATCAACGTTACGAGGTGGAGGTGAATGTTGCCGTACGTGACTTCCGTGTCGTTATTATCATGTTTGGATGTTCCCTTTACCTTCGTCGTCTATTCACGTCACGTGATACCAAATTTAGTATATACGGCCGCGAGCACGCTATGAGTATGGTATGTTGTCATGTTCTTACATGACACGCGTGTCAGGATTATCACGTTTGCACCAGTCGTATATTTCATCATCCATTGACGTCACGTAACACCAAATTCGGTACATGCGGAGCTAGCAAAGCGGCCGTGAGCGCATCATGAAGTGCCCAATATACTCCAATGTAGCGTTGACGCGCGCACTCGCTGGGCACAGCGACGCTACGTTAGCAAAACGCGAGCACTCTATAGTGTGACGCCAGGCATGGCCAGCGTGCATCGGCGCGGCCTGACGGCAACGGCGCGAAATGTGACATGCGGTATTTGGCGTCAATGCGTTGTTACCCAGACAGCGCTGCGTCTGCCTCTTTTCGAGGTGGAAGGACGCCGGACGTGCTGAAACACGTATGCATCAAAACAACGCAGCCCGCGCCTGCGAGTATATCGCAAGACCGGTGCCTGGCGTGGCAACGCCGGCGTGATGCGACAAAATGAACGCCGGCAAACATGCGCACCGCGTCATGTCGAAATGCATTGGCGTTTTGACTGCGGCATGTAGTCATGTTCTCACATGACAAGCATGTCAAGATTATCGTGTTTGCACCAGTCACATACCTTCGTCATCCATTGACGTCACGTAATACCCAATTTGGCATATGTGAAGCTAGTGAAACAGCCGCGAGCGCATTATGAGTGTGGCATGTAGTCATGTTGCTGCATGACACGCATGTTGTGATTAGTATGTTTGGATGTGTTATTTACCTATGTCGTCCATTCGCGTCACGTAATACCGAGTTTTCTGCATGTGAAGCTGGCAAAACGGCTGCCAGCGCATAATGAGCATGGCATGTAGTCATGTTGTTACATGACATGGCGTCCTATGATTATCATGTTTGCACCAGTTACGTACCTTCTTCATCCGTTCACGTACCGCAATACCAAATTTGGTATATGTGACGCTGTCGAAACAGCCGCCAGCGCATCATGAGCGTGGCATGTAGTCATGTTGTTACATGACACGCATGTCATGATTTCCATGTTGGGGTTTGTCGCTTGTGTTTGTCATGCAATCACGCCATACCATACTAGTTTTGCAACATGCCATGTAAACGAAACCACTGCAAGAGCTGCAGCACAATGAAACTGAAATAATGATATTCATGACACACATGTCATTATTTTCATATTATGACCAATCAAACATGTTCTTCATGCAGTCATGTCATGTTATATCATGTTTGGTATTGATACCATTATCGAAACGGCCAGGAGAGCTAAATGTCAAAGGCGGATAGATAGATAGATAGTTAGATAGATAGATAGATAGATAGATAGATAGATAGATAGATAGATAGATAGATAGATAGATAGATAGATAGATAGATAGATAGATAGATAGATAGATAGATAGATAGATAGATAGATAGATAGATAGATAGATAGATAGATAGATAGATAGATAGATAGATAGATAGATAGATAGATAGATAGATAGATAGATAGATAGATAGATAGATAGATAGATAGATAGATAGATAGATAGATAGATAGATAGATAGATAGATAGATACGCTTAAAGTCGCCGAATTTCGCTAACAAATGCTTCGCATTTAAAAGAGCCCTTTTTGCCGTGCCATGTGCAACGTTTTGCACGCATTTGGTCTTTTGTAGGTGCAAAGCGTCCATTGCGGGTTAACTGCGCAGCTACTGTGGAAACCTTTTAGTGTGGGAAACATGTAAAGCTTGATTATGGAGCGTGCACGCTAGTACCAAGAAAAGTGTGAAGTGGGAAAACCCCCGGAAAGAAAATTCGGCTGGAGACGCCACCTTGAGATTTCCGCACCAAACACTATGGCATCATAAATTTTGAATTTTACTGCATCCTATGCACATTATAATCAATCAAAATGAAGTACATCGTCATCTGATCCTGCAATAGTTCTAGCATACGTAGGTTCAGAGACTTCCATCCAGCCAACGTCGCGAAAATAGCAATCATACATTTTGGAATTTTTGAAGTCGCGCGCGGTGATTTCAACACAAAATTTAGAAATGAAGCATCAACCTTCATTTTCTCCGCTAATAAAGAACTTATGATAGCAAAACTAATAGCATTAGAGTTCTCATAGTGAAGTTTATCAATATATACCAAATCATTGTATTTTTTTCTTCATGTCTCTTTAAGCACTGCCGTTCGAATAGCTTACTCACCAGGTGCACACAATTGACCGCAGAAGTGGGGCTTCTATAAAACTGGTCTTGCTGCTTTTGGCATTTTCATCAATCGTTGGTGGGTGGCATGCGTGTGACCTGTGCGCCTAGTTCTTAGACCAATGTAGCAATGTGTACCGGTCACGCTTGTGATGCGTCGTATGACGGTTTACAGGCACGAGCATTGGGAAGCGTCTCGCGGATAATTTCTCTACAGGAACCTCGGTGAAATCGCCCGCACATATGTATACACACATGTGATTTGTCCGTTTAGCTCCACATGCAGTATGCTTGCAGGATTTGATGATGACAAAACTCGCACAAATAAAGAGTAACATGCAGAAAATAGAACACGAAATCAAGGACAACGATAATGCAGATGAGGACAGCCAAGAGAGCTTGTGTTGTTTATGCTTTTTCCTTTGTGTTCGTGTTCCAATACGCTGCTTTTGCTTTCCATTGATTAAATACCAACCTGCCGTGTTTTTCTCTCATTTCATGACAGCTTGGATAAGGTGTCAGTCTTGGGCGAATCACACAACCAGATGGTTCACACAGCCCGATGGTTCAAACACATTTTCATTTATGTACTTAACACTTCAATGTGTTTTTTTAGTTTTTGTTATTCTTGTATTATTTACTTTTTTATTCTTTGCTTTTTCATATTATTATATTGATGCTCGGACAGGTGATTGTAATGTAGCCCATGTTTTCATATAGAACTCAAAGTAAAAACAGACGTCAATAAATAAATTCCTTGACAATAAACCTATGGTATTAATAAAATACTCTGCCTTGCTCCCATTTTTGCAGTCCTATGTGGCTGTATAAGCTTCTTTATTAATACAAATAGGGGCTAATTGTCACTGTCAAGCTGTGCAAAAGTAACTAGGCAAACAAGGTAGCAGCTATGTATCGGAGCGTGAGCCTGGACTTTCAGGTTAATATACTTGTTGGTTGACTCCACAGATAACACTGAAAAGCAGACGGGGATAAACAGCTTGGCGTACACGCATTAGCCATACCACATGTTCCAACAACCGTTGCAGTATCTCCGGAACTTGATTCACGTCACTTTTCTTCATATTCATCTCCACGCGAGTGGATGCCGTATCTTTTTACTCGGGAGTCATATAAGGCTTTCGCCCCAACAAAGAAGGAAGGTGGTGGCATTGCCTTCGCTAGAACTGCCGCTAGACCAAGAATAACCATTTTCCCCTCTGTAGCTATCCCCTATAAAGTATTTGCCGCATTTGAACGTGAGCCCAAATGGGTTAGTGGCATTGGTGCTGGCTGTATTGTATTGCGTCTCTTATACCCTATTAGGAACGGCACCGCGTTGTGGATTGTGCTGGCGTCTTTGAAAAGCCAGATGTTCAGATCAGCGACCGCATTCAGCCGTGTCACATCGATCAGATGGGAATTCTTTTGCTACATACGCACCGAGCTATTAATGAAGAAAAAGAAAAGAAATGAATGAAAAATCGATGAGCAGGCTTTAAGGCAGGCCGGTCCTCCCCGCTATTGTTGAGTGTGGCGCATTACGTTAACCAAATTTCGCTCACCGCCCCCGGAGACTCCGATGCACGGCTGTACAATTAGCAACCGTTCAGACTAAGTATTTGGTTGTCTACAATAACTATATTTAAACGCAACATCACACGAGAGTTGGTTGAAGTGCATTTTAGGCCTTCAGACTAAACTTTACTTAAGTTCCTTCTTTCTTGACCAAGCTTTAAAGTTAGTGTGTTATTTATTATTCCTCTTGTTAATCTTCCCTTTCTCATTCCACAGTTTCGTATTTTTTCGAGTTGATGTGGTTTATTTGCATTCTTTGCAACACAGTTGGTTATCTCCAGTATGCCGGTTCACGATTGCATTGTGTCACAAACTATCCCAAAATCAAAAATGTGTCAAGAGTGCTATGAGAGCCTTGTTGTTGATGCATTTTATTGACGTAGAGCAAAAATGTTTACGCAGAACAAGGGCATGACCACAACAGCTCGCATCTTCGTCCCGTTTCTCGTCGTGCGTCGAATTATGGTACCATATGTATGTGGGCCCAGTTATGCCAAAAACGTGTGTTCGTCAAGAGCAGGAACGTTTTACAGCGGCAAAATAAAATGCAAGTTGCTACAGCTGTTACGGGTAAAGTTGACTCATAAATGTTTTGGCTTGGGCCTCATTCACTTTAGCATCAATTGCCTTGATACATATGAGGATACTTTAGTACGTAGTCACGCTATTATAAACGATCTGGGCAAGGGGCTAGGTAGCTCGGAACTGCCGATTCAATCTACTTGCTGTATTGACATACATGAGAAAATACCTGAGTAGGACAGATCATAAAAATATCAACGAAGTTACTTTTCACCCGAAAAAGAGCCCATCCTTCAAATTTCATAGGAGGCTTATTGTCCAACGTATGAACCAATCATCACATGCAATGCATAAATAAATTGTATCAATTCGGTGCAAAACAGACTTTGTGCTCACGTTTCATTACTTCGAGCGTATACGGGTCCTCTGAAAGGGATCTATCATATGGTTCACACGTCGAGTGTAGAAACTCTCGACGAGAGAACAGCTGCGTAGCGTAGCTTCAATCGCCTCAGCTGCAGCTTGTACTCCAAGGATTAGTTTCCACTGTAGAATTCATGAAGTGCAAAGTCACCAATTTTTTCTGCTGAGGTGTAGCTGTAACAAAATATTACCTGTGCTAAACTTCTAAGAAAAAGAAATATTTGAAATTACTGCTGCACTTTTTTCACAGCTGTACTAACTGAGTAATTTTGTTAGTAACAGCTATAGAGCCCGGTAACAAAAGAAACGTGTACTGAGTGATTGCCGGCTGACGCAGACTGTCGACCAATGAATCGGACAGGAGAATCAAGAAGTGCGCGTGCCACACGTGGCATCATGAAAGTTTGGGCCCTGACCAAGCTCAGAAGTCATGCCAAGACGTGTTGGTTCACAGGAACGCAAAATCCGGTTTAGTCGTTACTCATCATCTCGGATGCCAGACAACGTTCAAATAACAGCTGAATATGTGTTCTTACATTTTGTTGATGCGAGGCCCCACTGGTAACACAAACTGCCCCAATAAAGGAGGAGGGCCATAGAAGATGAAAGATTTCGAATGAAACGACACGGTCACGAAGTCGACGAAAGATGGCCTGCTTGGTCGGCGCCCGGTACAAACTGGCATTCTACACAACTGGGCGCCCCGCACTGCCGGATACGGTACTGTCGGCTCGCATCGTGAGAACGGTGCCTTTCGGCTTTCTCAGTTGCTTGCTCGTTGCACGGCAATAAACGAGGCTCGATGGGGGGCAAGAGCATCTACAGATAGAGCGTATTTAATGACTGCATCAAGACAGAGGCGGTCACGCAAGCCTATCGCTTTGATACAAGTGGGCTCTATAAAGACAGGGTAGAGCAAAGTATTTGAGGTAACTGTAGATTGAAGGCGTCTGTGAGTGACTTGCTGTGAAGCAATAGTGTCTGATGGTTTTAATTTCAAGAACTTCGCAGCGTGCCTGAGCAGTGGTACAATAATAAGCGTATATGTTATGAATCATCGTTCGTTTGAGCTGTTTGCTGTCTAATGACAAATGGGGTGACGACAATTAAATGAGTGCAAGATTTCCGATGCGTAATACACTCATTCACTCGTAATTCGTAAGAATTGCCGATGACTTTTATTTACTGATGTTCATTGTCGAGAAAGCAGCTCTTTCTATTTACACGGTGCGTCCAGAAAGCTTCATTTCTTTTGTAATTTTATACATTTGTATTTTATCCAGCCAGTGGTAGTGCTGCAGGTATAGCCCCTGGTATTCGTACAAGTGCCACTAAAACAACAACAATAACGACAACTATACTGCTACTACTAGTACTGCTACTGACTCTACTACTAGTACTACTAGTAGTAGTAGTAGTAGTAGTAGTAGTAGTACTGCTGATACTACTACTATGGACAATAGCAAAAACAAACAATGTCATCATTTTTGTGGTTTATGTATGCGTAAAGCGTTCCGTCAGTTAAGCGCCGTTGAAGCCGCCTTCACAGTAGCTTCGTAGAATTGCTTGTGAGAGAGGCACATTTGAAGGTAGCCTAAAGAAAGTACAATAGCTTCTAACCGCATGCAGAAAGCAGGAGGTGGAGATGGGAGAGTGAGAGACAGATTGCTTGTGCATTTAAAACAGAAGGCCCGATTCTCACGCTTCTTAGCACCTGTCTTATCATCGCGGTGGAAGTGTTCAGATGACCCACCAGATAAGCAGGGCATCGAACCAGTTGAAACATCTCGATCTTAGCGGAGAACCGAAAACAAAATTACCGGCGCAAGGCCTAGTTACAAGCCATAGACGATCGGCATATCCGAAGTATAGAATTCATGCATGGACACGCGAGCACACGCACGGGGACGCGTACGTATAGGCAGACCGGAAAGAATCTCCAGGGTTCATACGGTGACCTTCCGTCGCCACGTCTTCTACGTCTCCGCTGTAACTTTCTGCGGAGCTGTGTACGTGTGTAGCATACCTAAAAGAAGTCAGCCATACACGGGACGAAAGACTCTCCACTCCCTACGGTGTCAGTGGCATTCGCTTCGCCACGTTAGAGCGGAACCACTGCTGAGCGAACCGCTAGAGACATGAGCGCACTCGTTTCAATGCACGCCTTCCGAGCAGGTGACCCATTTTCTTGGTGGCCCTTGTGGCACACGGGCCACACTTTTTTGTCAAGGACAACCCGGTGTTTTTGGGACTCCACTGTCGACAGAATGCATAATCTTGAACACTTCATTTTTGAGAGTTGGTTTATAATGGGCTGTAAGATCGCACAAACTCACGGGGCGAAGAGAAGAGGCACGAAGAAGCGCTGGTTTCTTTCACCCCAATCAATACCCAACAATCACCGTTGGAATAATGCACGTAGGGGTAGATACCATGACATTGCAACCAAACAAACGATAACAATGAAGCTCGAACATTCACCTGTTCCTGCTGCTTCTGTTCTACATGGCTTATTGGCAGAAGGCCAGGTGTGAGTGGCTTACTACTTTTTCTGCTTAAGAAAAGTTCTAAATAAAGGCAAACTTGTATGTGATCGAGTAGCTGACAGCCGATACTTTGCACAGAAGGGACGCTGCATTAGCATTTATTGTACTTCCTCGATATTAAGTTCTGGTAAATTGGAACGGATGTCTCCACAAGCATGTCTTCCTTATTGTTGTTCAGCAGCGTTGGCGGCCACCCACCACGGAGCCCAACGAGGGGACGCTACAAGGTTACAAATGGTGCGTACTGGTTTAAAGCCGGTACGCACCGATGATCTCACCAGAGAAGGATTGGCCACCCTGGTGCAGTATCTGGCCACCCCCTCCCGTAGGCATTCGTCAATTAACTCACGGCCCTCAGTCCCCACCAGCTGCGGAGCAACTGACCACGGCGGCGGTCAGATCTGCAAAGCAGCAGAGGGTGCTAGGAATCTCTGGATACGGACAGGCCACCATTGGAACTTGAACTTAGCAACGTTTAACGTTAGAACGTTATCTAGTGAGGGAAGTCTAGCTGTATTATTCGAGGAGCTAGAAGGCTATAAATGGGATATAATAGGGCTGAGTGAGGTTAGGAGGACAGATGAGGCCTATACTGTGCTACAGAATGGGCACGTCATTTGCTATCGGGGCTTGGCAGACAGAAGAGAACTGGGAGTAGGGTTCCTAATTCACAGAAACATAGCTGGCAACATAGAGGATTACTATAGCATTAATGAAAGGGTAGTAGGCATTGTAATTAAACTGAATAAAAGATACAAAATGAAGGTAGTACAGGCTTACGCGCTTACATCCAGCCATGATGACGCTTCAGTTGAAAGCTTCTATGAAGACGTGGAATCGGCAATGAGTAAGGTGAAAACACAGTATACTATAGTAATGGGCGACTTTAATGCAAAGGTAGGGAAGAAGCAGGCTGGAGACCAGGCAGTAGGAGATTATGGCATCGGCACTAGAAACGCCAGAGGAGAGCTACTAGTAGAATTCGCAGAACGCAATAATCTGCGTATTTTGAATACCTTCTACCGAAAACGAGAAAACCGCAAGTGGACATGGAGGAGCCCTAATGGCGTAAATAAGAACGAAATAGACTTTATAATGACTGCACACCCAGGAGTCGTGCAGGATGTGGAAGTGGTTGGTAAGGTAAGATGCAGTGACCATAGAATGGTACGGGCTCGAATCCGCCTAGACTTGAAGAAGGAACGACAGAAACTGATACGCAAGAAGCAAATCAATGAGCTAGCACTGAGAGGGAAAGTACAGGAATTCAGAGTGTCACTGCAGAACAGGTACTCTGCTCTTAGCGAGGAAACCAACCTTAGCGTAGATACAATGAATGATAATCTGACGAGTATCATCACGGAGTGTGCAGTGGAAGTTGGAGGCAGGGTAGCTAGACAGGACACCGGCAAGCTTTCCCAGGAAACGAAGAACCTAATTAAGAAGCGTCAAATCATGAAAGTGTCAAGTACAACAGACAAAATAGAACTGGCAGAGCTTTCGAAGCTGATTAATAGACGTAAAGTATGCGATGTAAGAAGGTATAACATGGAGAGAAGTGAGCACGCTCTGAAAAACGGAGGAAGCGTCAAAGCAGTGAAGAGGAAACTTGGGATAGGCAAAAGGCGGATGTATGCACTAAGGGACAAAGAAGGCAAATTAACTACCAATATGGATAGGATAGTTAAAATAGCGGACGAGTTTTACAGAGATCTGTACAGTAGCCGAGACAACCACGACCTTAATACTATAAGAACTAGCAGTAACCCAGACGACACCCCACCGGTAATGATAGAAGAAGTAAGAAAAGCTTTGGAGAGCATGCACAGAGGCAAAGGTGCTGGTGAGGATCAAGTAACATCAGATCTGCTGAAAGATGGAGGACAGATTGTGTTAGAAAAACTAGCCACTCTATTTACGAGGTGTCTCCTGACGGGAAAAGTACCAGAGTCTTGGAAGAACGCTAACATCATCTTAATACATAAGAAAGGAGATGACAAGGACTTGAAGAATTACAGGCCGATCAGCTTGCTGTCTGTAGTATACAAGCTATTTACAAAGGTAATTGCTAGCAGAGTAAAGAAAACATTAGAATTCAATCAACCAAAGGAACAAGCAGGATTTAGAACAGGCTACTCAACAATTGACCACATTCATACTATCAATCAGGTAATAGAGAAATGCTCAGAGTATAACCAACCACTATACATAGCCTTCATAGATTACGAGAAGGCGTTTGATTCAGTAGAAATATCAGCCGTCATGCAGACACTGCGGAATCAGGGCGTAGATGAAATATATATAAACATTCTGGAAGAAATCTACAGGGGATCAACTGCTACCATAGTGCTTCATAAAAAAAAGCAACAGAATACCAATAAAGAAGGGTGTAAGGCAGGGGGACACAATCTCCCCAATGCTATTCACTGCGTGCTTACAGGACGTTTTCAGAAGCCTAGAATGGGAACAGTTAGGGATAAGAGTTAATGGAGAGTACCTCAGTAACCTGCGCTTCGCCGATGACATTGCATTGCTGAGTAACTCAGGGGACGAATTGCAACTCATGATTACAGAGTTAGACAAGGAGAGCAGAAAGGTGGGTCTTAAAATTAATCTGCAGAAAACGAAAGTAATGTACAACAACCTCGGAAAGGAGCAGCGCTTTGCGATAGGTAATAGTGCACTTGAAGTTGTTAAAGGCTATGTCTACTTAGGGCAGGTAATAACCGCAGAGCCTAACCACGAGATTGAAGTAACTAGAAGAATAAGAATGGGGTGGAGCACATTCGGCAGGCACTCTCAAATTATGACAAGTAGATTGCCACTGTCCCTCAAGAGGAAGGTATATAACAGCTGTATCTTGCCGGTACTTAGCTACGGAGCAGAAACCTGGAGACTCACAAAGAGGGTTCAACTTAAATTGAGGACGACGCAGCGAGCAATGGAAAGAAAAATGGTAGGTGTAACCTTAAGAGACAAGAAGAGAGCAGAGTGGATTAGGGGACAAACGGGAGTCAAGGATATCATAGCTGCAATAAAGAAGAGGAAATGGACATGGGCCGGGCATGTAGCACGTAGACACGATAACCGCTGGTCATTAAGGGTCACCAACTGGATTCCCAGAGAAGGGAAGCGGGGTAGGGGGAGACAGAAGGTTAGGTGGGCAGATGAGATTAAGAAGTTTGCGGGTATAAATTGGCAACAGCAGGCACAGGACCGGGTTAACTGGCGGAACATGGGAGAGGCCTTTGTCCTGCAGTGGACGTAGACAGGCTGATGATGATGATGATGATGATGTCTCCACAAGACTCCGTTTCTTCGAATTTGCCTTAATAGTTGGCTTTTCCTCGTTTCCTAAATAACAATGTGATGACCGTGTTTCCATTCGAAACATCCACACATACGGTTGTTCTGAGACATTTAAAGCAAAACAAAAAGTAAACGCTTTGAATACACACTCCGCATTTTTCCGCAAGACCTTTTCTTTCATAAAGCACAGCTCAGACGTTAACTTTCACTTGGAGTCTAGTCATATTCTCTGTATTATTTTTTCCGCCTGTTTTCTTCTTCGATGCTTGTTCACTGTTCTGTGTCCTCGTAGGATTTTAGTCACCTGCATGGCTTATTGACAAATCTCATTCAACGATGTGAGACTTTTGCGACTTTTTTTTTGGCACCTTCATTCAGCGCCACGGTAACTCCTTTATTGGAGCATCGAACGCGTTATTCGAAAGTCTCAGGCGGAGTGCCTCCCCATGGCAACTGATTTTTCGTCCACTTTTGTTTCTTCACATATACATTAAGATTACTTCCAATCACAACCTTTAAATAACCCTAATAACAGCCCTTAAATTTACCCATCTTTTCTTCACTTAACAGTGAGAGTCTCGTTCTGGCAGACATATTGCCTTCAGGCGGTGTGCGAGAGAATATTGGTCAGCTGCTAGCCGTAATAGGATCACGGGTTACGTGATGCCAGCAGGTGAAAATTGATTGCCCCATACACGCCGCGGTGGCAGCAGGCGGCTCAGACTGACGCTGCCTTGTTTAAATGCAGATACATACCCTATATAGTGCTTAGTTCTTAGAGCATCGGACGCGTTATTCAAAAGTCGCTGGTGCGGTCGCTGCCCGAGGCAAGTTATTTTTTCGTCAAACTTTCTTTCTTCACAATTACAATTACTAATAATTACATCCCCTATACTTTCCATGACCTAACTGTCTGTCAGTTCTCTTAATAATGTGTCTAACAAAAAAAACGAGCCCTTAAATTTACCCTTACCTCGTTCATTCAAATGAAGCAGTTTGACTAGCGTGCAAAAAAAAAACTACGGGTGGCCGATAGCAATCACACGATTAGTGCTGCCTTGGGCACTAAAAGCGGAATTTAGAGTGGGCTTACAGCGTGTAAACATTGTCAGCCCTACACGCTTGTAAATCTCGACGTCATTATTTCTCGACTTAGGTTATGGTTACATAAGATTTCATGTTTCATAATTAATCTGCGTCATTATATCGGCGTAACGTATACTTAGATGTGGAAATCCTACCTGTTCGACACGCCTATTACGCGTTTATATAACGACTTTTTCTAGGACGCCTCAGCTCTTTTGAGTTATACGGTGCGCGCACTTCGTAAATTGCGAACAGTGACACGCCCTCGGTTAGGATGTTCTGATCACACACATCGCGCGTAAGCGTCCAAACAGGTGGGCGCTATCCTGACTGACCGCTGTTGTCGGGGTCACCATGCTTCGGTAGTTTCGACGCACCGAACGCGTAAATACATTGACACCTTTTATGCATCATCTTTCTGAGGTTGATTGCTTTCCTTCTATACATTCCCTTCTCACTTTAAATGCTAATAAGGCATCTTCCCTTCGTCGCCTTTATGACCTACAGGGTGAAAGCAGGACCATGCCCTCCCTCCTTCAAGGCGCTACCATAACGCATGGTGCTGAGTGTTAATTTCTCTAAATGCTGCCACTGCCTTCGGAGCAGCTGCCACTCAATCGGTCTGCAGTGTAAAAAACATACACAAAGAATGTTTATGGAAGGATGGTCATGGCTGCGCATTCGTTCAAAATAACAACCCAAACTCATTGATGGAATCACACGCTCTGATGAAACCGGCGCTGTCTGGGTGAAACACTCCTGCAGGATTCATTTTTTTTTACCACAAAAGCTGGTATGCGATCACAACTTCCGTCACACGCAGCTGTCCGCCGCCGCTAGTGTCCGTAATCACATTGTGCGAAGTTAGAAAAAAAGTGGGGCTCGAAACCTGGGTCTGCTGGGTGGAAACCCAATATTCTACCACTGAGATGCGCCAGTGCTTGTGACATGTTGGCAAACTTAGCGCCAAAGACAGAGTGGGGCGTGAACCCCGATCCGCTGGGTACCAGCCCAGTATTCTACCACTGAGCTACGCTGGTGCTTGTGACTTGTTGGCAAACTTGCCGTAGGCAGACTTGGTGTCGGGAAATCAATCGCGTTAATACGACTTATAAAGCGTTTTAAAACAGCGACAGAACAACCGGTAGTCGCAAAATGCGAATAGCGTAACGAGTTGGCCATTCAATGCTCCAACCCGTTACAAAAGCTTATTCATGTTGCCCTAATAACAGTGGCGCATACCCACTCCAGCCATAATTCCTCATCGTCGTCAGCCACTGCATGAATGACACGGACTTCCTTGCAAGTGTTTAGCGGATACCCCGCTTCTCCGAAGAATGACGAAAAATAGCACAGCAAATGCCTGCCTACTACCCAAAAGTTTATTATTAATGCCCTAGTGGGTAACAAGCAAATGTGTTTGCAGTATTACCCAATGAGTGTTTTGAAAAGGCTCTGAAAGGCCGCTCTTATAGTTTTCGCTGTGACTGTGCTGCACCTTCCGCGCAGGCCTGGTGTTTTTTTTTTCTCTCTTTCTCTTTGTGGTGGTGCTGCCTGTTATTACGCGACACAAATCTCCCCGTGCAGTCTAAGTAATTTGACCGCAGAAAGATATTGAAGCTCCAGACGGTGAAAAAAAGAAGAAAATAAAAAAATGCTTTAATACCCGTGCCTGAGGACACCATCACCTCTACGAAACCGTTACAATTGTGAATTTCAGAAATGCTGCTCTGTGTGGAGTAAAGGCTCTTCCTTTTTTGTCCTCCGAGTGCTTCCGGGCACTCATGCAGCGGGCATGTGCGATCAAGCGAGACGTCTTCGATGTTCTGTACTAGGAATACCGTTCCCCGTATTCCATTTTTAGGGGCGAAGCTCCTTAAACCGTGGGCCGTGCATCCTCGATGTATGTAATAGCACGGCCGCTGGAGTTGTTTTTTTATCCAACGGCCGTAAAAGTATAAGCAGCCACTTCTCGTTTAGTTCTTGTAATGTCCGCGAGATGGCGTTACTGGTATTTGACGTTACCAGTATTTGATGAATTAAGTATTACGACTTGGTGGCACTAGCCACCGCCCGATATAAAAGGTACAGCCATATCCATCCATCCATCCATCCATCCATCCATCCATCCATCCGAATATATGATCAAAAGACGCGACATGTCGGTACTTGGATTGTTCTCTAGATGGACGAATGGACAGGAAGACAGGCAGATGGACGGACAGCAGGACAGATATAATACATACATACAGGCAGACGGGCGAACATACGGGCAGACAGATGGACGACTGGATGTACGGACAGACAGACAGACAGACAGACAGACAGACAGACAGACAGACAGACAGACAGACAGACAGACAGACAGACAGACAGACAGACAGACAGACAGACAGACAATTAAACGGGCGGGCGGGCGGGCGGGCAGGCAGGCAGGCAGGCAGGCACACGAACGGGCAAAAGGACAGATGGACGGACGCGGCAAGTGGACGGACGACTCACTGTTTACTAATAAAACTCTTCGAAGCTTCGCCTCACTTATTATGACTCACTCCTTGCATATACAGTGATTTTCTTTTATTAAAATGTTTTCGTCATTATTACGATCTTTAGTGTCCTTGTTTTTGTAGAGAAAATACAGAAATGTGGACTGATCTCGCGTGAAACAGTAAATAAGTTCTCCGCATACCTGCGGAGTGAATGATGATGAGTGGAGCGAAGCGACCTCACGTCCATCCGTTCATCGGTGCTTCCGTGCGTCTGCATGTCTGTCTGTTCATCCGTCTGTCCGTTATCTGTGCGTCCATCCGTCCGTCTGTCTGTCCACCCGTGCGTCCATCCGTCTGTCCGTCCTTCTGTCTGTCTGTTCGTGCGTGCGTTTGTCTGTCTGCGTGTCTGTACGTCTGTTCATCCAGTCGTCCGTATGTCTGTCCGTCCGTCCTCCTAGTGACCACTCCAAGTACCGCCATATTTCCATCATACATTCAGCATATACAAGTACCGCTATCCAGCGGGCATTCTAATGACTAAATGAAAGTTGGATACTACGACGGCGACAACATGGGACATTCGATCCAGGCCGTAAGGAGCATCACCCCTAAAATGAAGGGATACTTAAAGGTGCCCTGAAACACTTTTTGAAGTAACCGTGGAATGAATTCACTGGTAAGCTTTACCTTAAATATTCGAACGTGATAGCGTTATCCTGTCCCTAGTGCGTACTTCTTTTATTTGAAAGATTGCCCGCAGCGCCATCTTAGGCATTATTGGGGGGGGGGGGGGGGCACAGTGCCTTATAGAATGAATAAGCAGTCTTGCGGCCAACTAAATCAGCTGGTAACATATTCCATTCGACAATGTCTTGCAGAAAAAAAAAGAATGGTTAGAAAGATTCGTTCTGGGGTTGTATGGCTGTACTTTAAATTTGTGATCATGACGAGAAGAATGATAATTCACTGGTTTTAACTATTCTGAAGGATTAATGCATGTTGTCTTGTTATAGATTGATTAAAATAGTTTCAATCTTAGATTACGTCTTCGATCTTGTAAGCATTGCCAAGTAAGTTCTCTTTTCATACATTAGGAGCTTTCAGTTCGGACATAGTTTCCCCCAACAAATCTTGCTGCTATCAACTGAATGCGCTCTAGTGCATGAATGTGTACTTTTTGAAACGAATCCCACACAGGACAGCCGTATTCCAGTACTGGTCTGACGTAGGCGTAATATGCGGCCTGTTTAACATCCTTGGTTACATGTCGAGGATTTCTTTGTAAAAAGCCTAGGGCTTCTCCAGCTCTGCTGGAAACATTGGCAATGTGTTCAGACCATCCCCCATCCTCAGAAAATGTGACTCCCGAGTACTTGTATTTGTGTTGTTTCCTAATAACTCAATTTTTTAGGATGGACTGATTTAAAAACCTATTGACCCATTTGGTGAAACGGCCGTGAACGCATTTATTAGTATTTAGTACCGTATCATTATTTTTACACCATACCTTAGTGCATAAAATATTTTCGAACTTGCTATGCGCCACGTAGCCTTAAACATAGACGCAGTAACGTGTGTGAGTAGGTGATCGGCTTTAAACCATGGAGTCATTATGGTAATAACATGTTATTATACCCACTGGTAATGTACGCTTGTATTACGCATTAATACTGCAATATTTCATGCTGTTTGCAAAGCATGTATACAGGACACATGTGCTTGTAAAACATGAAAGTTACTTTAGCTTTAGCAAAGGAAGTTATTAACACGATAGCGTTAAAGAGCTCATCTCAAAGAGATTCCGGCATTGGCGTTGGTGCCGACTTCGGCGTCGTTGGTTGTTAGCGAAAAAACATCTTATGCGTGACCGAAAAATTGACAGTAATGCAAATAAAATAAATGATAAAAATATCCTGGGTCGGAATGGGAATCGAACCAGGGTTGCTTATGTCCAAGTGGGGATCGAACAAAGGTCGTTTCTTGGCAAGGCGATGTTCTACCACGTGGCCACGCGTCTGCTTCCGAATACAATGAGAGGAACATCATCTGCTTGGAAATGCAGTGAAAGTACCTTTCATGCTTTTCATACACGCGCATCCTGTATACATGCTTCCCAATGCAACATGAAATATTGCAGTAATAATGTGTGGTACAAGGACCCATTGCCAGCGGGCGTCGGAACATGTGATTATCATAACACCTTCATAGTTTAAAGCCAGTCCCCCACTAGAAAAGGCCCACATGCTACTGCGCCTTTTCCTTTAAGGTCACGTAGGTGGCGCAGAGCAAGTTCGAAAAAGTTTCATGCACAAATGTTTGAACTACGCATAGGAACAGGATATTGCTATTACGTTCACCTCCTAAAGGTGAAGCTTTAGGGTCCACAATATTTTTTAACTGCGTCACAAGCAGACGCATGGCTGTCTCCTAGAGCACTCGCTTGCCACGAAAACGCATTGATTTATGTTTATGTTCTGCGGTGGCCCCGTTTCCCTTGTGAATCATTTCAAAATATGCGATATGTTAAAATGCATAGTGGCGTTTTAAGTCAAATAGATTTTATCGATGACAAGCCATTACATTTACATTTTTATTGAATGGAATATGTTCAACAAAATGTTCTGCTAAGGAAAACTAAAGGTTTTTCTGATGTTACGAACACTGCGAGTATGAGGATCTTGTGAGTTTGAGGTGTTCCTCTAACTAGGAGGAGCAGTTCCCCATGAGCTTCGGAAAACTGAACTTACCAGTGGCTAGAAAATTAAGAGTTGATATAAAATCGGTTATTCTGTTGTGTATGATATTGATACCAGTCATCATTAACATAAACGAATGCACCATAAAGACGATGAAGAGGACGATTAAACAAAAGCTCGTGTGTGGTTGCGACTCCACCATCTTGGTCCGTTGGCTGTAAAGCGTCACGTGCCTTGGGGTGGTTACGCAAATTGGGAAACAGAAAAATAGGATTGCGTAGGAGTTCATTGATAATGATTTACAAGATGTATGTACGGCCTAATATGGAATTCGGGTGTGTATTATTTTCAGGCAGCGCGGCTTACAAGATGAGACAATTAATATTATTAGAAAGAGAAGCTTTGCGCTCGTGTCTTGGACTCCCAAAATTTGCGGCAAATCATGTTTTGTATGTGGAAGCGCGCCTTCCACCTTTGTTAACTCGGTTTAGAATACTTACTGTTCAAACTTTCTTAAAAATATACAATTCGCCTCTGCGACAAGCTTCATACGTTTTTATTCAAGAACCAACCACATTCTTTGGAACACAATGGTCTAGACTACACTCCCCTCAGATTAGGTTCGTCCAAGCATTGCTAGAGCCTTTAAATGTAAATATTTATCAGATTTTCATAACGAAGACACCTAATTCAAAACTTGAAATTATATTTGATGATATTTTCCCCACTAATGCAAAACAACTGCCCCTTCATTATTTAAATATTCGGTTAAAAGATTACTTGACTCATCTGTCCATAAACAACATTATTGCGACGGATGCATCCGTATTGAACGAAAAGGCTGGAATAGGCATCTTCTGTACATCTCTCGACTGGTCTTTCTCAGTTCGATTACCAGATTACACGCCTATATTCATCGCTGAATTATTTGCTTTAATTCTAGCGCTTCGTAAACTTCCTGCAAGCGAATCAGAAGCGGTCATACTTACCGATTCTCTCTCAGTATGCACTGCATTATCTACAGCAAAAATTTTGACATTAGTGAGTATGATTAGCAGTTTATTACCAGAAAACCTGAAAAAATTTCACTTGCTATGGATACCCGGCCACTGCGGGATTTATCAAAATGAGATGGCAGACTCGTTAGCCAAAGCATCTTTAAGCGGACCACTCTCACCTATTTTACCTGATTTTGCCTACGTAACAGCACTCAGATATAGAAAGGCTTGTTTGCACAAAGCAAAAGAAAAATTATCATTGGATAAAGTCAGAGACTTCGTACATCTAAGATATTGCTGGAACAAACAGTGGTGTGTATCTCGGCAGTTAGAAACTACAATCACCAGATTACGATGCAGAATTCCGCATCTGAATTACTACCTACATAAAGCTGGACTAACAGCATCTCCGTTGTGTCTCTTTTGCAAGGAATTGGAATCAATAGATCCTTTCCTTTTATCCTGTAAACGTTATGCTTATCAAAGGAAAAGATACCTGGTCGAACCAATTGAGAAGCTAGGTTTAAAAATAAACGTGGAATTAATTTTATCCTTCGGAGGGATTACATTAGGTTATAGCCACAGGGAGGTTTTCTCTGCTGTGTGCGAGTACATAAGGGCCACAAAGAGATTACCCTGTTAGCCTATTGTTATTATTTACGGCTACGAAACTACCTGAATGCCTGACTGAACACACTTGATGATCCTGCCGCCCGGTTCTTGGCCGATCCCCCTTTGTGGGCGAGTGCCAGCAAAGCCGAAGGTTCATCATCATTATCATCATCATCATCATCATCATTATCATCATCTTGGTCCCAGGACACTGTGTACTACGTCAAAATCGGTAAATATGTCTCTACCATCTGCCTACGCTCACCCCGTGACAATATTGTGGCACAGCTTGTATAATAGCGGGTTATAGGAATTCACGTACAATATAAAAATTTCTCTGCTGATTCGTCTTTGTGTTTAACTGAGGTGCGCGGTTCTCGTTTTGCGTAGAGATGTACTGGTTTATAGTGCGAGGCTGCTAACATTCGTCATGGTACGCTTAAACTTCAGTGTCCCTTCCTATATGAACAAATCAATTGACCCTCGGCCCTCAGCTGCTGCAAAGCAACTCTTCAAAGCAGCGGCTAGACCTGCGTCGTAGTGAAGTCCCTACGACGCAGCGGAAGGTGCTAAAATTTCTGCGTCCGGACAGGGCGCCATTGTAACTTCAACTTGGCTACGTTGGACGCTCGAACGTTATCTAGTGAGGCTAGCCTAGCTGGGCTATTCGAGGAGTTAGAGGGTGTTAAATGGGATGTAAAAAATTGCCCGCAGCTTCCCTCGGGGGAACACTGAGGAGGATGCGGAGCATATAATTGGTTAACGGAGTGTTAAAGTGCGACTTACTTGGGTCGATGGCTAAATTGGTTAACGTGGTTGTGAAATGGGGTGTTAAATTGCGACTTACTTGGGTCGATGGCTAAATTGGTTAACGTGGTTGTAGGAGGGGGTGTTAAATGAGTGAACACGTACACACGTATGCGAAAGGGCGGCGCTGGTCGAAGGGACGTCGATCATTGTGTTTGTGGATTCGTTGGAATTCATTTCACCGCGACCTTGGACGTCGACGCGCCGTACAAACCAACCGACGAGCGGCAAATAAGCGAGCGAGCGCCGACCTTGAGTATATATACAGCGCGACGGCGCATGCACTGTCAGCCGTTGAATGTTCTCGAAGCGCGACGGCGCATGCGCGTCCACTGGAGAATCAGGAGAATTGTAGAATGTTGTCGAAGGGGAGAAGCGCGCGCGGCACAGATGGTGGGTGACGGTGCATGCGCGCGTCAGCTGTCGAATGTTTGAGAAGGGGGAGAAGCGCAACGGCGCATGCGCGCGCGTCAGCTGCCGATGTTCTCGAAGCGCGACGGCGCATGCGCGCGCGTCAGCTGCCGATGTTCTCGAAGCGTGACGGCGCATGCGCGCTACATTATACAGCTAGCGAATGTTCGTGAAGAGGAGAAGCGCACGCGGTGTGTAGAGGAGGAAGGGTGCACAGATGGTGGAGGAGTGAAGCGCGCGCGGTGTGTAGAGGAGGAAGGGATGCACAGATGGTGGAAGAAGGAGGAGGAAGCTTGCGGACGGCGCCGCACTACAAGCCTCGAGTATTAGATGCTCCGAATCTAAAATTGGCAGATCCCACGTACAGAGGGAATCGATGATATGTGAAGCACGAATGAGAAATCTTGATATGTCACTTCAGAGTCAGCACAACGTTATGAAGTGGAGGTAAATGATGACGTACATGACTCCCGCTTTATGATCATCCCATTTGGATGTGCCGTTTACCTTTGTCATTCATTCACGTCACCTGATGCCAAACTTATTATATGTGGAGCTAGCGAAACGTCCTCGAAGCACGCCATGACCGTGGCATGTTGTCATGTTCTTACATGACACGCGTGTCAAGATTATCATGTTTGCGCCAGTCATATATTTCATCATTTATTTATGTCACGTAACATCAAATTTTGTGTATGTGGAGCCATCAAAATAGCCGCAAGTGCATAATGAATGGCCCAATATACTCCAATGAAGCGCTGACGCGCTCGCACGCTGGGCACAGCGACGCTACTTCAGCAAAATGCGAGCACTCTATAGTCTGACGCCAGGTGCGACCAGCGTCCATCGGCGCGGCCCAACAGCAACCGGCGCGAAATGCAACTTGCTGTATTTCGCGCCGATGCGTTACCAAGACAACACTGCGTCCCCCTCTTTTCGTGACGGAGGGACACCGGACGCGCTGAAACGCGCATGCGTTAAAGCAACGCATTGCAGCGCGTGCCTGCGAGTATGTAGCGGGACTTGTGCCTGGCGTGGCAACGCCGGCATGACGTGACGTAATGAACGCCGGTGAGCACACGCACCACGTCACGTCAAAATGTATCAGCGCCTTGACTATGGCGTGTAGTCATGTTCTCACATGACAAGCATCTCATTATTATTATGTTTGCATCAATCGCATACCTTCGTCGTTAATTATCGTCGCGCAATATCAAATTTGCCATATGTGAAGCTAGAGAAATGGCCGCGAGCGCATCATCATTGTGGCATGTAGTCATGTTGTTACATGACACGCATGTCATCATTTTCGTGTTAGGGTCTGCCGCTTGTGTTCCTCATGCAATTATTCCATACCATACCTGTTTTGCAACTTGTCATGTGAACGAAACCACCGCAAGAGCTGCAGGACCATGAAGTGTAATTCTTGTTATGATTTTCATGTTATGACGAGTCAAATATGTTCTTTTTACTGTCATATGTTATGCCATACCATGATATGCCATACCATGAAGGTATCGATACCAAGTTTGGTATCAATATCATTATCGAAGCGGCCAGGAGAGCTAAAAGTCGTAGGCGGCTAGATAGATAGATAGATAGATTGATAGATAGAACGATAGATTGATAGTTTGATAGATAGATAGATAGATAGATAGATAGATAGATAGATAGATAGATAGATAGATAGATAGATAGATAGATAGATAGATAGATAGATAGATAGATAGATAGATAGATAGATAGATAGATAGATAGATAGATAGATAGATAGATAGATAGATAGATAGATAGATAGATACGCTCAAAGTCGCCGAAGTTCGCTAAGAAAAGCCTCGCATTTATAGGGCTTAGCGAAGTTTGGAGGACATGTGAGGCTTATACAGTGCTGAAGAACGGACACATCCTATGCTACTGTGGCTTAGTTGAGAAAGGAGAACTATAGGGCGGGGTTTCTTATAGACGAGAATATCACTAGCAACATAGAAAAATTCTATATGATCAGTCAGAGAGAGGCCAGTATCCTAAAAAAAGGTACAAGCGACCATGCTTACACCGAGCCACGATGACCATTTGGGTGAACGCTTCTACTAAAAGGCAGAGTAAGCAATTGATAAAGGAAACACAGCTTATGCTGTACTTATGGGCAATTTTAACGCCGCAATAAGCAAGAAACAGACTGTAGACCACGCAGTGGGGCCATATGGCGTCGGCTCTCGAAGTGCCAGAGGGGAAAAGACTTCGCAGAACGTCATAATTTGTGGATGTTGAATACCTTCTACAAAAAAAAAAAACTGGCTAGCTGTAAATGAACGTGACGGTGTCATAATGGGTAAATGAAGATAAAATATCCTTCATTCTGTGTGCACTCACAGGCATTGTGAAAGATGTAGTAGTAGTTGGCAGGATGCGATGCACGGACCATAGTGCTCAAATGCACCCATATTTCACACAACGAAGCAGAATTTTCACAGCAAAGCAGAAAACTGAACGAGTTAGTGAGTATTAATAGTTACTGGAGAGGACACACTAACTTCAAAGGCAAAGGGAGGTCAACACGATGCAAGCAATAAACTGAACACTTTCCTCAACTAAACTAACACCCTAGTTTGAAGATCGAAGAGCTTGCCAGATATGATACTTCCGTGATGGTCTAGTTTACGATAAGCTTTATCAACAAGTTTTCATGGAAGAAACGACGAGCTAAGTGTCATGACTTGCTTTATTGCGCGCTATCCAGAAGCCATGCTTGACTGTACCCCAGGATGAGTAAGATTCCGTTCATTTTTTTTTTTTGTACAGACAACCTGTGCTACCTGACACACGGTGGGTCGTCCGAGACGTTCACAGTCAACGAAGCTTTTCCAGTTGGTAAGTCTACCCAATTACAACGCTTTGATATCGATATTTTATTCATTAAAGACTGCGCAGAAAATATCGACAATGATCCTGAACACAAAGGAACGTTTCAACACCTCCTCATAATCAGAACTGGCAATTTCTTTCCCAGACTTGATACATCTAGAACGTTTATTTTTTGTCGACTAATGATTCGTGTCCTAAAAAGGTTATGCCGTTAATTTAATTATTCTCCCTGACTCTGTTACAGAATTTCTAACAACGTCTTTAGCTGCTACCTCGTTCATTTTCGTTAGTCTAAGTGAGGGTATCCCAATCTTTTGAGGAGGTGAGCCGAGTTGCATGAAGCCGTCATGGTGGGAGCCAGAGAGAAAGGATGTGTGTGTGGGGGGGGGGGGGGGGGGGGCTTTGTAGGCAAAGAGAAAAAGAAACATTCCGTGAATTGAGAATAATATATCAAACAGTAATAACACTCTTGCTTATTCAAACTGAAGTAGAAGTGATGTTTGTTTTATATTGACGATAGGAATCTCTCAGAGAAGATAAGAAGTGACAAGGAAAAGAGGAAGGAGTTCTGACGTGCTGCAATGGGTCGCATTGTATTGCCCTGTTGAACCCGGGATCAAAACCAGGAAGCACTCACGTGGGTGATGACACAGCCAGGAATGTGTCTCAGACATTTATGCTGGGCAACAAGCTATTCATATGAAAGTACCGCACATCTTAACCAAAGCGCATTTTTACGAGCACATCTTCCTTTGTGTAGAGCCATAGGTATGTGAAGGCTTTTTGCACTATATAAGATATGCGAATTGATTATAAAACAGCAAGGTGGCAAGTTGGCCTAGTTGGATTACGTTCATAATTGAAAATTTTGTTGAAGCGCACTAAAGACGCATGCGGACAGAAGAGGCTAACAAGGACAGCGCTTGCTCTCACAACTCATGGTTTATTCATCAGAAAAGGTATTTAAAGCGGATACATGGTCTTTCGCGCATGTGCATCAGAACAGGGTGCAACAGAAGCCACTATTGTCAGGATTACCGAAAATTGTACATATCATTTGTTATAGTATGCAAGTACTAGGTGTCGAGATACGCGTACTCTTTATCATGCAGCACAATCATAGCTTGGCTAACACAGTCATGTCCCCTTTTTCGGATGTGGTAAGATTCCACAATCTCACGTGTTAGCTTATCCTTGTGTCGAAATAGTATTTCTGTTTCTTTAAACACAGGATAACATCCGCAGTTTCTACAGTGATTTGCAGCATGACTGCTTCTCGATGCCTTAACAGATGCGCGATGTTCTCTACGGCGGTCGTTCACGCATGTTCCTGACTGGCCTAGGTAGACTTTTCCACAAGAAAGGGGCATCATGTGTACTACTCCCTTTACAGAATTAACGAACATGTTTCTGTGTTTTATGGAGCAAGCTTTAGTGCGCTTCAACAAAATTTTCAATTATGAATAAAAAAGCTAGAATATAATATGTATACTCAGCAGAAGTTTTCACGATGAATTGTGAACGAAAAGCTGTAAATATCGAACATGGAAATACCCCTCGATAGGTATCTGTCATTTACGCAAATCCATGTTACCAGTCACAACAAACCATTCTACAAAACTAGCTGATTAGAAACTATAAATTTGTTTGTAATGTTTATTGAGTTCAAAAGCTTTCATAATCAGCTTTAATTTATTTACTTATTATCATCAGCGTACGAACGCATTTTGCTTCAGTGGGAATACACTGGATAACGTAGCTATACATAAAAACGATAATCCTGGAAACAACAATAACACAAAAACAGCAAATAAGAAATGTGGCTATGAGGGCAACAATCTGTCTCTGAACTAGGTTTCAGTGTGACCGTCAGCACTATCGTGTACAAGCCGATTCCACTGGGAGATTGTGCAAGGAAAAAGGTATAGTTTTGAAATACGCTTGTTCTACAAAAACGTTCTTTTAACTTTGGAGAATGGTCACTTCTGTGAGAGAAAAAAAGGAGGAGGTAAAATATAAGGTTCTTTATCTATTTCAACCATGCCGCAGAAGTATTTAGAAATCATTTCTAATGTAATGTTCCTTTTTTTTGCATGTACTTGGCATTTTTGACCCTAAGCAGTCCTCAAGTGCAGTAACACTAAAAGTGAAGTCTTAGTTACAATTGACAAGACGGGCTGAATGGTTTTGTACCAGCTCAAGCATATTAAGTAGCATTTTACTTAGCGACTTCCAAGCTACACAGATTCATATTTATATAGATCTGGCCTTCGAAAAATAAAGTAATTATCTGATTTTGGGAGGACCTAACTGGAAGTTTCGTTTAACGAAATTCAACACTATACAGCATCTCGCTGTAACACACTTAACATGCTTATTTTAAGTACCATCTGTTGAAAATAAACACCGAGGTATTTGCGCTCGAATACTTTCGTTAGCTTCTTCAATCTGTTTTGTTTTCAATTTTCAGGAAGTAATTACGATGAAAATTTATTGAAGGAGCTACCAAAATCTTCTCTTTTCTATATTTTGAACATTGATCTGTGACTCAATTTTCGGAGCATTCCCCGCGATGGGTGTGATCCAGAATTTTAGGATCTGCATGTACACGTACACAGATCTATGTGCATTTGTCTCGAGGAAAGCGAGCGCTCGTTTAAAAAAAAATAATCTCGTTATAAGTGGGCTTCGAATGAGGAAGCATAGGAATTTGTGTGTTGACGTAATACTAGTGAAACACCTTTCCTATGTGTTTCCCACTCTTAAGTGAGAAGGTCAAAGTAGCTAAGCGACGTCATGCACAGAGCGTAAGGCTATACCACTTGACGATTGCTCTAGTTTCACCTGTATAATGTGCAAATACTTCGCAGAGAGCATCATAGGCAGGCTCCAGGTGGTCGGCAACGCTAGCGAACCCAACGGTGACATCGAGCTGCGCATGGCCGACCCGGAGGGGTCGCCGCTGACCTTATTGCCGGGAACCAAGAGCCTCGTGCTGCGGCAAAAGCTCGACAAGGAAGGCCGCGATGGACTGCGTTCCGTCACCACCGACGTCATCTGCTCGCCGAGGCACACGCGCAAAAGCGACCACCTGGTAAGTGGCTGCACTCATTTTCCTTCAGTGTTGCCCCTGCAGGTCGTGATGGCAGACTAAACTATGTTGTAGTAGCTGTTTAGTTGGTATTTCACGATAAGGTGCAGATTTCTGAATGGGAGAAAGCAGGGAAGCGAACATGCAAGTGCTTCTCAGAGGAGTTGGTTTCCGTTGCTCACCAACCCGCACATGGTTCGCTCCATTGTTATGGTGGGTTCGTTTATACGGCACAATTCATAGCGAATAGAAGGTTCTGCAACGCCAGTAATAGAACAGGTGACAAGCTTCGTGTAAACAACGATGACCCAGTTCGATGTTGAAAGCGACATAAGAAGACTTAAGATGAGCGTCTTAATGCAAAGAAGCCGGCAAGAGGGATCCGTTTCGGCTCACATACAGGAGACTTTAGAAACATCATTTCAAGTTCTGTGTAGCGAACAACGTCTGTGCAATCACAGCAGACGTGCGTACGAGTACTTTACGTTCAAGTTTGGTGACCTAACACGCGTTCACAAGACGCGTCTGAACATCACGTAGAAGTTGACGCTAGTAAGTAATACGCACGCTTTGTTCGAGCTTGGGGGAGACAAAACATTACTAGTGAATTTCATTTCACATCATTTGCCTTTACTTTCTGAAAATTTACTCCACAATTCACTTAACCTTCTGGCAATGAATCATATATCGCTCTCTTCACCGAAACCACTCAAGAGGGCTCCCGAGCTACGAAGCAACTCGAATTTGAACGTTTCGTTTCCTGAGATGGCAGGGCTTGCGCACAACAAGGAGAGGGCTCGAGGTTTATTTATTTATTTTTTTTATTTTTTATTTTTTTATTTATTTATTTATTTGCAGTACATATGAAAAAAAGCAAAAGCAAGGCGCCGTTTGTAAAGCCTGACCGAGGCTTTTGCTCCAAAAAACAACCTAATTACACGCTGATAAAACAGGGGAAACGGCAGAGTCTGCTCGAGGCGTGTAAATCTGACCAGGACACGAAAGTATAAGCCCCTCTAATTACGGCTTTCCTCATGATGACGAGGCATGCCATGGTGATGGGCTTCAGAAATTTCAACCATCCGGAGCTCTTTGCCAGAGTACTGACAACGCACAGTACTTTGGCTTTTACAAACTTACAGATAGTAGGTACGCGGGTTCGAACCTTGTTTCACAAAGAAACTCCGCTCCCTCTACCTCATAATTTATCTTGTTATTTTCTCTCCCCGAACTCGTTGTCCTGTGCGTCGCATTCATTACGTCATGTGCTAGACAAGTCGGCACATGTATTATAGATTAAAAGCACAAAATGAGGAAGCCTATGACGGAGAAAAAAAAATGGCAGATCCCACATACAGTGGGAATCGACTATATGCGAAGCAGGAATGAGAAATATTGACATGTCACTTTAAAATCAGCACAACGTTACGAGGTGGGGTTAAATAATACCGTACATGACTTCCCCGTCATCATTATCATGTTTGGATGCATCGTATACTTTCGTCATCTATTCACGTCACGTGATACCTAATTTAATATATGTCGAGCTAGCGAAGCGGCCGCGAGCACGCTATGAGCGTGGTATGTTGCCATGTTCTTACATGACACGCGTGTCAGTATTATCATGTTTGCACCAGTCATATAATCCATCATTTATTGACGTCACGTAACACCGAATTCGGTATACGTGGAGCTAGCAAAACGGCCGTGAGAGCATCAAGAAGGGCCCAATATACTCCAATATAGCGTTGACGCGCACGCACGCTGGGCACAGCGACGCCACGTTAGCAAAACGTGAGCCCTCTTGTAGTATGACGCCAGACGCGACCAGCGTCTGTCGGCGCGGCCAGATGGCAACCGGCCTGAAATGCGGCGCCGATGCATTACCAAGACAGCACTGCGTCTCCCCCCCCCCTCCTTTTTTTTTTTGTGACAGAGGGACGCCGGATGCATTGAAACGCGCATGCGTCAAAGCAACGCAGCGCGCTCCTGCGAGTGTGGGGCAAGACTGGTGCCTGTCGGGCAACGCCGGCGTGACCCGATGATATTAACGCCCCTGAGCACCGCGTCACGTCGAAATGTATTGGCGCTCTAACTGTGGCATGTCGTCTTGTTCCTACATGACACAAAACTTATGATTATCATGTTTGCACAAGTCAAATACCTTCGTCATCTATTGGCGTCACGTAAAGCCAAATTTGACATATGTGAAGTAGCGAAATGGCCGCGAGCGCATCATCAGTGTGGCCTGTAGTCATGTTGTTACACGACACGCATGTTGTGATTATCATGTTTGGATGTGTCATTTACCTATGGCATCCGTTCGCGTCGAGTAATACTACTGAGTTTGGTACATGTGAAGCTAGCGAAATGGCCGCGAGCCCATCGTTAGCTTAGCATGTAGTCATGTTGTTACACGACATGCATCTCATGTTAATGATTTTTGCACCGGTATCATACCTTCGTCATCCATTCACGTCCCGTAATACCAAATTTGGTATAAGTGAAGCTGGCGAAACGGCCGTGAGCGCATCATGAGCGTGGCATGTAGTCATGTTGTTACATGAAAGGCATCTCATGATTATCATGTTTGCACCAGTAACATACCTTCGTCATCCATTCACGTAGTGTAATACCAAATTTAATGTATGTGACGCTAGCGACACAGCCGCGAGCGGATCATCAGCGTGGCATGTAGTCATGTTGTTACATGACGCGCATGCCATGATTTTCATTTTTGGGTCTGTTGTTTGTGTTCGCCATGCAATCATGCCGTACCATACCAGTTTTGCAACATGTCATATGAACGAAACCACTGCGAGAGCTGCAGGACCATGAATTGTGAATCATGTCATGTTTTGACTAGTCAAATATGTTCTTCATACAGTTGTGTAATGCTATACCAAGTTTGGTATCAATATCATCATCAAAACGACCAGAAGAGCTAAAAGTCGTAGGTGGCTAGATAGATAGATAGATAGATAGATAGATAGATAGATAGATAGATAGATAGATAGATAGATAGATAGATAGATAGATAGATAGATAGATAGATAGATAGATAGATAGATAGATAGATAGATAGATAGATAGATAGATAGATAGATAGATAGATAGATAGATAGATAGATAGATAGATAGATAGATAGATAGATAGATAGATAGATAGATAGAAGGATGGATGGATGGATGGATGGATGGATGGATGGATGGATGGATGGATGGATGGATGGATGGATGGATGGATGGATGGATGGACGGATGGATGGATGGATGGATGGATGGATGGATGGATGGATGGATGGACGGATGGATGGACGGACGGACGGACGGACGGCCGGACGGACGGACGGGTGGGTGGGTGGGTGGGTGTGTGGATGGATGGATGGATGGATGGATGGATGGATAAGCTTAAAGTCACCGAAGTTCGCTAAGAAATGTTTTGCATTAAAAAAATACTAGGGCACATGGCCCACGACACGCACTATGCGAAATAGGCGTATAATATAGCAATGGCACCGCAGATAACGCGAATTTTTCCCACTCGCTTTAATTGAGAATCGAGTGGCGCCCAGCCAGTGCAAGATGCTGCACATGGCATGCGAACAATCGCGAAGACCATCGTAAGCACGGGAGCGCCTCACGCGATGTCAGCAGGAAAACGCTCCCGATGAAGTGCGAGCACTTTATTTAAGGTTAATTTCTCTGAGGGGACAAAAAATTGCCCGCAGCTTCCCTCGGGGGAACACTGAGGAGGATGCGGAGCATATAATTGGTTAACGGGGTGTTAAAGTGCGACTTACTTGGGTCGATGGCTAAATTGGTTAACGTGGTTGTGAAATGGGGTGTTAAATTGCGACTTACTTGGGTCGATGGCTAAATTGGTTAACGTGGTTGTAGGAGGGGGTGTTAAATGAGTGAACACGTACACACGTATGCGAAAGGGCGGCGCTGGTCGAAGGGACGTCGATCATTGTGTTTGTGGATTCGTTGGAATTCATTTCACCGCGACCTTGGACGTCGACGCGCCGTACAAACCAAACGACGAGCGGCAACTGAGCGAGCGAGCGCCGACCTTGAGTATATATACAGCACGACGGCGCATGCACTGTCAGCTGTTGAATGTTCTCGAAGCGCGACGCCACATGCGCGTCCACTGGAGAATCAGGAGAATTGTAGATGTCGAACGCGGTGTGTAGAGGAGGAAGGGTGCACAGATGGTGGAGGAGTGAAGCGCGCGCGGTGTGTAGAGGAGGAAGGGATGCACAGATGGTGGAAGAGTGGGCGACGGCGCGACGGCGCATGCGCGCGCGTCAGCTGTCGAATGTTCGAGAAGCGGTGTGGACGGCGCGGACGGCGCGGACGGCGCACTACAAGGCGCGAGTATAAGATGCTCCGCATCTAAAAACGTTGCGAGCCAGTCCAACACCACCTAGACTATTGACAAGGCCCCTCCAGAGAGAGCGTGACGTCACGCTAGTTGCCCACCTGCACCCCGGTCGTCGTCGCCACTCGTTCTCATTATATCTGCTGTGGGCACTTATTGAAAGCCGGTGTTTCTTGTTTTGTTCTTTTTTTGTTCCTGCGCGGTCCGCATTTGTTTACGCCTGCCATTACACTTTAGTGATCAAACTGTAATAGTCAGAAATGCATTTGTAGAAGTGGTTTTATTAGGACGAATGGCTAAAACCATCCTACCTCATTTCTTGTTCAAGGTTTTGATTTTTCTGTCAGCTGCCTTTTTTTTGTGCGGTGCTTTGGATGGTGTCATTTCGAAGTCTACAAAAGTTGTTCAGAGCGACATTTGTTGCAACACGCACTACATGCCGCACGATAGTCTCAGAGGTATGGCCATTTTCACAAGTCTCTAGCTCAACATCTCCTAGCAGTGATGTGGTAAGGGAGCTTACAATGCCTCGTTGGTTGTTCGACACGAGGAGCGCCTTTGCATTTTTTCCCTTGGTGAGCTTTTCGACAACAAGCGTTGTCACCAGCACCATGTGCACAGTACAGGGCTATGGAAACTTTAAGCTTCCTCTTGACAAGTTGTCAATCATTGTGTTACCTTCCACATCTATGTTCCTTCTCTCCAGGACGAGCACGCTGCTGCAAAATGCGCATGACAGCTTCTTCAGAGCTGAATGAGCACAATATCCAGCGATATAAGCAACAACCTCCATGTCATGCTTTGGGTTGGAAATTTCATCATTTGAGATGTGAACAGAGAAGTTATGTTGCGATACTTCTGTGTCACTTTCGCTGCTGATGTCTGGCTACGGAAGCATCAGCAGCTTTTGCAGACGAATTTTCTTTTCAGACTCCAGAAGCTGCCTCACGGAAACATGATATTGTGCACCAGCAAGCTGACGGTAGCGACCGAAGCGATCTTCAAGAGTGTCAGTTTGAAATTTTCCCAGCAAGACATACTTGAACTTCAGTTCTTCTAAACAGTACCGCGACAGCTCAACAAGGGAGTAGCAAGTGAGTCTCAACGCAGAATGTGTTTCCCTTGTCAAGCAGCCACGGCTCATGTTGACGCTGCTCCAAGCATCCAGCCAGTCTACCATGCCACTAAGGAAAACCAGCTGTTGATCCACCGTAGAATTCACTGGATTTTGAAGAGTGTCGTTCAGTCGGCGACCTTTCGAAGGGGTCTTCACGTTGACGATTTTCCACCATGTCGATAAGATGTTTATGAAGAGAGCTGTTGAACTGGCACATGTGGTTTCAAGGGCATCGCCACGCGTCTCAAGTGCGTTTGATACAAACGGATTAATGACATTTAACACCAACTTCACATTTTGTCTCTCCATAGGTGTTGGATTGATTGCCTTGGAATTTAGCTTGTAGCCAAGCTTGAGAAGCGATGTCTGCTCCAGTGCATACAGCTGCCGTACGGCTTCAAATGATGCTGCTTTCATTCTGGGTGGCCCGTTGGGCAATATTCCTGACAGGCTCACTTCAGGAAAGTAAAAGCATATTCATTCGTTTTTTTTATTCATCCAGTTGTTCCTGATGCATTTCAGTATGTGCACAGGTTCTACGACATAAAACAGAGGCCGATTGTTGTCGGCTGGATGAGGATATACAATGCTTACTTCCTGTTTCTCTGAGAAAAACGACATCATTTTTCGGTTGAGGGAATTGTCGGTAATTACAGCAATGACCCTGAGGCCCATAGATTCCACTTCTAAAATTACTTTCTTGCAGAACTCATGTAGAATTTCGGTGGTCATTTTAGCAACAGGAAGAATGTGAAGCACATCTTTGTTTGATGACAAGAGCGACTGAAGCATGAAAACATGAGCGGTTGTGGCTGCCTCTTGAGAATTGGCTGCAGATCCAACTATGCTGCCCCCTTTATAATCGAAGTATGGCTTGATATGATTTTCATCAACCATTAGCATCACCGTCTTTTCGTGCGGCTGCATGCACTTCACTCTTTCTAGAATGTAGGAGAGGAAGTTCGCTTCGTTTTGCTCCTTCAGTGGATCGCCCCCATACTTGGAACAAACGCGGCGCAGGGTTGAAGGATGGGGTAAAGTCTACGTCGACGCTGATCTGGCAAAGTTATAGGCGTGCGGATATATGGAGTGCAGGATGCTAGAAAACACTAATGTTTCAGCACTGTAGTGACGAATGGGGGCAGCGAGTGCGAGAGCTATTTGCTCATTTAGCAAACGAAACAAAGCACTGTGTTCCTCGGTCGTGTCACTGTCCTGGGACAGTTTATTCAATAAGGAGCCGATATGCTGCAACACTGATGCTGTTTTCGACGGACTTGCAACTTCAGGCGTCTCAGTCATGTGGTTTTCCAGCTGCTGGAGCAGTGAGGACAACGTCCGGATGTCGCGCACTGCGTCTGGAACTGCGCTTCCGCAAGGTAATGAAACCAGATTTATCATACCTGCTGAGACTGCAAGTGAGAGATCAGAAAGCACAGTGACGGAAAACCTCACGTGCGGTGAAGGATTATCTTCGATGCGGAGAAACATCACACTACAATCGTTGGCCTTGATGGTCCAGAAATCATTACTACATACAGCAGAAAGCTTGCCTCTTAAGTGTTCGAAAAAAGACACAGCGTTTCTCTCCTCTTCGCTTTTTTTTTGCGCATATAGAGTCCTTAATCGCTTTGCTCAAGGCCTCGTCTTCCATTCGAGCTCGTTTCGAGACAGGAGATTCTCGACGATTGCGATTCGTGCTCAGGTAGGACGGACAGTTCGGAAACACCGATGGTATAGCATCTGACACTAGGCGCACCCTCTCGCTGTCGACTGTCAATGTCCGTCCCGACGCTGCGTCGAAATGTGACAGCTTTGTGATGAAGTCAGCCTCGAGGAAGTGGAGTTCACAGACCTGCACCAAGCATAACAGTGACTTCATTACTTTCATACTAAACGGGCTAATGGGAACTTTGACACGAGTCTGAGTATTTCTGTTCTATTTTACCGCACTGCCCTACCTGAAGCATGACAAAACTACCATCACCACTCACGATACTCGCTCCGTTCAAAAGTAACAGAGCCAGAACGCCAGTAATGCGATAGAGCCGTTAAGACAACAAACTTCAGCAGTTTCTCACCTTGGAGTGTATGCTTGGTGTGAAATCCTTTCGCGGAATTGCTTTTATCCAACCCTTCTTCCGAGCTTCATCCTTGGGGAATGCGAAAACACGCACTTTGGGACCACTGTCATAATTGCCGTGGCACCCGGGAACACAACAACGTCCCATGTCGCACTGATCGATGTGTAATCACATACTCACAAATACAACACCAATAAAATAGGACACGTGGGAACAGACGAAGACTCAGAGCAGTGAGATGCAGCACCAAGCCTAACGCAGTGTAACCAGCGAAGCAGGTAGCGATGAAAGGCAAACCTGTCGTGGCATGTCCGCCGTTCGGGGTAAAAAAAATTGCCCGCAGCTTCCCTCGGGGGAACACTGAGGAGGATGCGGAGCATATAATTGGTTAACGGGGTGTTAAAGTGCGACTTACTTGGGTCGATGGCTAAATTGGTTAACGTGGTTGTGAAATGGGGTGTTAAATTGCGACTTACTTGGGTCGATGGCTAAATTGGTTAACGTGGTTGTAGGAGGGGGTGTTAAATGAGTGAACACGTACACACGTATGCGAAAGGGCGGCGCTGGTCGAAGGGACGTCGATCATTGTGTTTGTGGATTCGTTGGAATTCATTTCACCGCGACCTTGGACGTCGACGCGCCGTACAAACCAACCGACGAGCGGCAACTGAGCGAGCGAGCGCCGACCTTGAGTATATATACAGCACGACGGCGCATGCACTGTCAGCTGTTGAATGTTCTCGAAGCGCGACGCCACATGCGCGTCCACTGGAGAATCAGGAGAATTGTAGATGTCGAACGCGGTGTGTAGAGGAGGAAGGGTGCACAGATGGTGGAGGAGTGAAGCGCGCGCGGTGTGTAGAGGAGGAAGGGATGCACAGATGGTGGAAGAGTGGGCGACGGCGCGACGGCGCATGCGCGCGCGTCAGCTGTCGAATGTTCGAGAAGCGGTGTGGACGGCGCGGACGGCGCGGACGGCGCACTACAAGGCGCGAGTATAAGATGCTCCGCATCTAAAAGTGCGCGGGGTGACCAACACCACTACCTGAGCGACGCGTCCTCGGCCACTGGACAGTCGGTGATATGTCCGGGGAGGAGTTGAGGCTGCCACCCAGGATCCGGCGAAGGACGACTCTTGCGACGCGTCTCACGAACAAGTAGAAGATGCGTTTAATTTACATATTTGCAAGAGAAGTACATTGCAACGAGAGCGTACAGACGCGCCTTTCCATCACAAGGGCCCAGAGCGCACTCGAGACGAGTGGGCCAGCGAAGTCCAGAGAGAGAGCACAGTGCACTCCAGATACGCTCCTTTTATAGCCGTCCGTGCACGCGCTAGACGCCGACTGTGTGTCCCAGCGACGCTGATGTGCATTTCCTGCGGCGCACACAGACGCCTCCCGCGTTCCTGCTGGACGTGGACAGCGTTTGACAGTTACGCCGATGAGCGTCCCTTGCAAGCCACCTCCTTGCTGTGCCGGTCATAACATCGGACAACTAGCGTGACGTATGCCGTCTGGAGAGAGGGGTATGAACGGGCCTTGTGAATAGTCTAGGTGGTGTTGGCCAGTCGCGCTGCTGAAATATCACGTGAATGCAAAGAGCGTTGCATAGTGCATCTCTTCGCGGCACCTAATGCGCGCAACGGTAGCCAACAGTAACAACGGTGATGAGGCGCTCTTCTAACGATGCGTTCTTGAAAGCGCCTTGAGGTACATTTCCGGGTGTATCACAGGTTTTGCGTGCGACTCACTCTAAATCAGCCCTAGGCGCCCGATAGTTTTTCCACTTCAGAACCATTAAGTGCAATACTGAAAGCAAAAAAAGAAAGAAAAAAATGTTTGCTGCTTGTGCATTTGCGTATCTCTAATATGCTGAGGTCTGTGGCTGATGGCTGGATCGCTTGTATAGAGGTCAACGGCAGATGGGCCAAAAAAGACAGTGTCTTGGCATTCGACAACTACTGAGACATGAATGAACTTTCGGGGGAAAAAAGCAACACAAGACATTGTGAGTGAAAGAAAAAAATGATGAGTGACAGGACGTGCTGGTTCATGCAGTAAAGTAATTCTTAAAGATCTACCAAGTAAGAGGCACAAGCTATATTTTGTATTTTGGTACAGCGTAAAAATGAAAGGAGAAAAATTGTCATTTCCAGACCCTGAAAAGCGTCCAGCATTGAAGCTGTCGAATGATAAGGACTTTCGGTACAATATACCTCAAGCTGTCTTTGTCATTATCATAATTTTCCTAAATTTTATTTTTCATTCACTCCCGCTCAGGCAACGTGAGCTGCGTGACTACTACTACGATTACTACTACTACTACTACTACTACTACTACGACTAATGCTACTACAACAACAAACACATTTTTGCGATGAGAACAACGCAGGGTAAACAAAGCAACTTCATTGCAAAAACGAAGCAAAAGAAGAACTGGATATATTAGCCAGACATCTTATTTGATGCGACGCCGTTATCCTCGGACAGTTTAGTTTATGTGTGGCACTGGTATTGAAGTTCTGTATTTGCATTTTTCGCACGTGCTCTCGGAACACTACTTTGCAATTCATGAGGTGAACATTTTCGATTGCCGAAGGCCGATGGACGTGGCTGGCGTACCAGAAAAACGAGAACCACGCGCTTGCTGGTCTTGGTTGATTTATCTGCAAAGAAAACGTGAAACACTTACCTTCGTTCTGCGCTGTCTACTTCCAAGACAACATGGGTAAGTTTCGCAACGTCCCAAAGTCTGCATAACCGTCTGAGGCTACTAAACGAGCTCTGGATTCCCCGGTGGCCACTTCCAACGCCAAACTGAGGGCGTTAGGTGTGCTCAACTCCTACCAGGAGTTGCGGGAGGCCCACCTTATGAATCAATATACGCGGCTCGTGCAGACGGCTCCCGGGCGCCGCCTGCTAAACCGCTTACATATATAGCACACTTGCATTGCAGAGGAGGCGGAGCGTATTCCGCAACTGTGGCGGCATATGCTCTCGGTCTCTTCACTCCCCAGTAACATGGATAAGCACACGCACGAAAGCAGAAGACAGGAGCGGGCTCGGACGCTTGAGAGGCAACACGGCTCCCGACCTGGTGTATTCTACGTAGATATAGCAGGGCCTTCACCCACGGGATTTTACACGGCCTCTGTAGTTCACCGAGAAAAGCATGTCAATGGGCTCTCGTTCCGAGCACAAAATCCAGAGCGCGCTGAGGAAATCGCGATAGCGCTTGCTGCTGCGGACCCCAACTCGAAAGTTATCATCACGGACTCCCGGAAAGCATGTGCTCATTACTCGGTAGGAGAGATATCCCCCCTAGCCAGCCAAATTCTAAAACGGGCTCTCACTGATCCAGCCCCGAAACGCATTGTATGGGCTCCTGACCATCAGGGCTTACGAGGTAATGAGGCCGCTGACGCGGCCGCCCGAGCACTTACCCACCGGGCTCCTCACCTTGGCTCTTATGACTCGGAGGCCAATACACCACTGCTGCGGTTCAAAGAAATTCTGACCTATTATCGCGACACTTACGGCCTTTACCCGGCTCCTGCAAAGGGGCTGAGTAAGGCGGAAGAGCGAACTCTAAGGCGCCTGCAGACAGGTACTCTACTCTGTCCTGCAATCCTAAAACATTTCGATGCGAACACAGATTGGCGGCGCCCACACTGTGGGGAGACGTGTGATATCTTCCACATGCTGTGGGCATGTCCGAAAAATCCCCACCTACTCCCTTCCCCTACCTCTTTCCGAGAGGCATGGGAGACTGCCCTCCTCAACTGCTCATCACTAGAGTCTCAACGGGCTCTGGTGAGACGGGCGCGAGTAGGGGCTTCGTCATGCGGTGTCCTGGACTAAGGACGCCGACCATGTAGCGGGGTCATGCTTTGGCCTCGTACCTCTCTCTTTTATAATAAATGTTTTTCATCATCATCATCATAACCGTCTGAGCTGTTCCACCACCACGCGGCGTTACTTCTCGCTTTCAAAACAACCGTGGCTACTGACGCAGCGTTTTAACCTTCCCGGTTTTACTTTTCGCTGTTTACTTCGGTCTAGGTGAAGCCGTGGCAATTTATTTCGGCGTGGTTTGCCTTCCGAGCTGTGAAGCTTATGCGGAGAAGAGCACGAGTGGGTCGCTATGGTGCGTGCACGGACAGATGAAGAGGCACTCGCTCACTCTGCGTTTGCGGCCAGTGCAAATTTCCAATTGCTCGGGTCTCTGTTTTTTTTTCTTGTTGTTCTGGGGTGAGCCATCTCATATTCTGACGGGCCTATATTGTATTCCGTGGGCTTGCTTATTGCGCTCCAGATTTCAATTATCCATAGCATAAATTTATAGGAAAGTCATAGCATAAATTATCCATAGCATAAATTTATAGGAAAGTTCTACGTGTCCGTAACAGTAAACACCGCTGAATAAATAAGAAAGATTGTTGTTTGCGATTACCGTGGTGGGTATACACCAAGCTTCGAAGAAGTTTCTTCATAGCTCACTAAACATGAGCCCAATATAGCGTTGGTATTTATTCTTCATATGCGGACATCGAACCTAAGCCGTCTTTTCTGGAAGCCTTGTCGGAAGGATTCGGTTCGTCTATGCCTCCACAAAAGCACGTACGGGATTTCGTCACAATCAGCAAAGAGAACACTTTCTGCCTTTTAAAATTTTTGTTAGCCAATTGTGCTACAGCGGTTCTGCGTCTATTTGTAACCTGGCGAGGATCGTTGGCACCCATCGGTGACTTTTATTTCCTTCGGACGTAATAACGCACTCTCGCGCCTGCTTGGTAACTCACGCACGTCATTTGTGACCATCGGCAACTTCGCCATTCATGATGCCACGTGAAGCTATGCTGGCATCGGAAGCTCAGAAACAGTTGGTCTAATTAGTGGTCATCTATGACTAATAGACCGCAGCACTAAGCAGGCTAAGATGCTGCACATTTGACCTTGCATTGTAGGAACTGTAGCTGTGCTCCCTCTTTAAGAGGTACGCAGATGTGAGCAAAGAACGCCAGAAGGAAACGAGAAAACTTAAGTAATTGAATTCAACAAGTGCAAAGATAAATGTGTCAGTTGCTCTTCGGTATCGTTCTTTCAAAAATCGCGCCTATGCGTTGGTATATAACCACATACTGCTTTTATTGCAACTTCTTATGAGCACGACGTGAATATGGTGCTTCTATTTGTGGTTTTCTTTTTTTGTTTTGTGGTCTTCATTTTCACTGCTGTCAGGGCCTATGTGCGCGTTCAAAACAAAATCCCTGTCTTTCGAACGTAAATCATGAGTTGCAGTACAGCGATTGTGTTTGCACTTCTGGTGTGTGTGTGTTTTTGTGTCCTTCCGTAGCCACTTTATCGAAAAAAAAAAAAGACGATGCTCTCGTCTCCATGCCGTCATCTGCTTATATGCGCGAAAAAGCGCTTTCAATGTGCGTGCCTCCAGACCAGCTGTGCTACGTTCTGCTATCGCTGTGTTTGCCACACACATGGTCCTTACTGTGAAAACCTATCATTCGTGTAAATGCAATCTCAACTTGGGCCCAAAAAATCACCTCTTAAAATCTTTGCCTCAGTCAGTTCCCTCTTTAATTCAATTTTTGTACACACTTATTACATGTAAACAGTTCACCTATGACAGTGCTTTCATAGAATTAGGGTGCTTTACGACGGCACCCTTTACACCGTCATTCCAAGTAAGCTTGTCAATACCACTGTGTGTGCATAACAGTGAGGGTAAAAAGAAGAGTAAAGTATAAAGACCTTTCTACATGGCTTGATAAATAAGAACGTTCCAGAGGTGACCTTTATGAAAGCATAATGCTCACGACATATAGGAGGGATAGGCTCAACAAATGGTGGCGTCTAAAAGACACCACCCAGGCAGATGGCTAGAATGCATTGAGTAATAGGGTAGTTTTGCCTGGGAGGAGATCTGCGAAGCTGACAGGAGTTGTTGAACACCAAGCAAAATACTGTAAAGAAAGTGTGTATTTCATATAACTACCACCGCGTGTTTGTTGTTTTTTTTTTCCAGAGCATCACTGTACCGGTTCGAATAATAGTGACGGACGCCAACGACAACGCTCCGGAATTCCAGGGTACCCCTTATTTTCTCAACATAAGCGAGGTAAGTGCTCCAATTTTTTCTATCCGCATTGGTTTAGTGAACCCGATAGCGTTTAGCACAAAGCCAGATGTCTCAGGTGCGATTATGCGATGGTTGTGGATGAATTAAGAAATAGAGAGAAAGGTATGCATCTTAAGAGGGCCGTTTCTAGGACGAGTTTGAAATGAAATCTGGAAAAGGTAGCGCCTGTGGAAATGGACCGAAGAAGTGTACACGGACACACAAGTGCGAGCTCTCACTAGTTTTTTTGCATGTTTCTTGATTTAGTCCGCCTTCACACATGCTATACACCCTTTGCAGCAGTTACATTTATTTCCTTCTTCACTAACATGCGCTTTACTGTCATGTCAATGCGACCGATGAGATCATTACAAAAAATTCTGCGGAGACCCTCAAATAGGCGCAAATGTTAACAAAGGAAAAAAATATAGACAACCACCCGTTTGTGGCAAGAAGCCACGAGCAAATCCGTATGAATTTTACAGAAAGAAAAGCCTCTTAGTTGCCAAAAAATTCGTCCTCGTCCGGGACAAAGTTTTTGGCAAACAAATAGACTTTTCTTTCTGTGAAATACCTATGATTTTTTTGTGTGTATTTGTGTCACAAACGGGTGGTTGTTCTTTTTTTCTGTTATGAGAATATTCTCTTGAAGTTGTAATGTCTCATCTGTGTAAGGCAGTTTTGTGTTGATCTATTATTCTGAATTATAAAATCGAAATGATTTTTGTGTCTTTGTCACGCTACAGAGCACAGTTCCTGGTACCACGGTTATGCAAGGCATTCGAGCAGTGGACAAAGACCAGCCTGGTCCTTTCAGCACGGTCGAGTACTACGTTGACGAGGGACCACACTCAGTACGTCGCAGACATTTGATTCAATTGACCCTCGAGGCACGGGAGAGTAGTCAGTATTGCATACTCCTGTTTAATTATTTCGTGCGCTTCACGAGAAAATATGAAGGAATGATCAGATTTATGAGTATTGAAAACTCTCATGAAGCACAACAGTTACCTGGCAATGTTATGCGTCCTCACTAAACCGTAAATGGATGAAGGTAAAAAGTGACAGTATGATTGATTCATTGATACGTTGGGTTTAACGTCCCAACACCACCATGTGAATACGATAGACACCGTAGTGGAGGGCTTCGGAAATTTCAATCACCCGAGGTTATTTAACATGCACCCAAATCTGGGCACACGGGCCTACAGCATTTTCTCCTCAATTGGAAATGCAGCTGTCGCATCCGGGCTTTGATCCCGTGACCTGCGGGTCAGCAGCTGAGTACCTTAGCCACTAGACCACCGTGGTGGGGCGAAAGTGACAGGTTGGTGGAGCTGTAGCAAGGATAAAATATCCTGAAAACTTTGCATAAGCCTGAGCACATGCGAAAATGACGGTTTGCATACATCACTCCATATTCAGTATTTAGTGTTAATGTGCAGTATAAAAGCTTTATATTTTTGCATATGAATCTGAATGAAGAACGAAAAAAAAACCTTAGAAAAACAGATGCTCAAGCAACCGAGCTTGTAGTATGCTCACATGTGATAGAATATTTGGATTGCCATTCAATGAAAACAACGTTGACGTTCTATAAACAGAGACTAAATCGGCCAAATTTATCCAAAACACATTATATTTCAGTCATATTTTGAGCAGTTTAGTCGCTTGGAGCCACCGTCTATCACAATCGAAGTTTCCGTTGTTCAACCCTTTAGATAATATTGGGTTTGGTACTAGCACCAATGAATTGACGGAGTAACAGCAGCTGGCTTGAATGTTCATCTCCCATGCAGTGAAACTTGAAGAAGGTGGCTGCCAGCTCTCACTGGTGGACATCAATGGAATAACTTTTATGTTGGTCTATTGATGTGCATACATACACAGATAGGCACACATTCTATACAGGGCACGTGTGCGTACACGTGAATGTGTCACTGCAACGTTATGCTTAAGCGCTGTTGCCTCGTACAGCATTCATATTTCAGAAAAACCGGGCACCATGCCTATACCTGATAGATCGTGATAAGTATTTCTTTGCGTGTGTTTGCGATTGTTTAATCTCGCGCCTATACACGCACACAATAAAAAACACATATACACACATTGTTCAAGGGGGTCAGATTTTTCACAAAAGAAATTCTTGGCTGACCCCTGGGTTAGCTCTACGGTCAATAATCTTCCATTGGCTGCCGCTGATGGCATTGTGCTCTGAGTGTACTGGAGAAACGTAAGAGACGGGTACTTTGTTAATGTGATGCGCACTTTCTGGATGTCGCTGTCACTAAACAGCAATGAGCCATCTAACACTCGCTGATCTGTTTAGTGGGGTCTTCTATCCTCTCTTCGAGCCATTGCTTGATTCACGGTAAAGTCAGGAGACGTAAACCACAATAAAAGGTGCGGAAATAAAGGTGACAGAGGCTGTACTAATATGTGGCCGTTTACTTCACCATGTTCAAAAGAAAAATATGGCTACTCGGGTTGGTTGGTATTGCATTTCTGAAACAAATATACCTTCTTTAGTGAGCAGAGAACGTTCGAGAAAGAAGACAGAGGGGACTTTAAAGATCACTGTATTCTCCTACGTGGCGCTGAAGCCCCGAAGACTGCTTGCTACTAATTTAACCGCCTATTGTTAGCACAGCCGGGTACAGGGTGCGATAAGTTCGGAAAGTTTGGCCTACTCAAACATTCAGACAACCCTTAATCTCGGCTACAGAAGTTAATTTAATAAAAAATGGCCATGGCTGTGTCGCATGTGCTGTAATAAAATCATCACCAAAGCAAGGTAATGAACTTGCCTGCTACGACACTACAATTGTGCGCCAGTATTGTACAATTCAAATATGAACACAATATTTCCGTAACTTGAAGTAAACATGATTCCAAACATACATATTTGTATTCTACGGCAAACCCATCCGTAGATAAATATGCAGCTAAAAAAGCGAAATGCGGAGAAATGCGAAGGTTCGAAAGCATAACCATTACGCATTCTTATCCTCAAAGCCTAACATTTCTAATATATACATGCGCTAGGGCTAGGGTTCATTGTACATTCAAGTTTACAGCATATCAACGTTCAGCGACCAGCCATTCCTGATGTCTCACTTTTATATGACTGAGCATTACCTTCGCGCTCCTCTTCAGCCTTATCTCTCCATGCCCAGCCGACAGGGCCGGTTTCATTCTCACTAAGCTTTATTCTTCAGGTCTCATATACAGCATACGCTGCTTTTTCAAGGTGCATAAAGATATGCAATTATATTAGCATAAAGAATGTTGCATAACCAATGTTTGCATGGTCGAAAACAGGAATGGCAACGTGCGAGCATCACACTGAACAAGAAAGAGTGTGGTTTCTTTTCAGTTGTTCAAGTGTTGAAATAATGTGAAATTGATTTTTTCGCTTGATATTGTCCTATTAGAAGTTCACAAAAAAATGTGTTGAATGCTATGCAGCGTAACGGTTTGAATTTTGTTATTTATACTGAAATCGCATTGAAAGCTACTTTTGCTCCTCGTTTTTCAGCATTTTAACGAGGCACAGCGGCCAAAGATGTCAAAGGTAGACCGCCGAATTGATCAAACTTGGAGGCATGAAATTGAATTAGGCAGCGTGGTACATGATGGAATGCAGAAATTATTCGGAGAGAAATGATTCCTTCTGGGGTCATAACACAAGGACAGAATCACATACTGATGGCGATTATGATGATGGCATATTTGATATTCAATTTGCATGCATTCTTCATACTTTTATACTTGCGCACTCGTACTTTATCTAAAGACATGCCGGATAGGTGTCTTTGGTGTTGTAGGAGAAGTTAGAACGCTGACAGATACTATTTTATATCACCAAGGCACATAATCACATGCTATATTTGTGTATGTATAACGAACACAACAGTTAGCGTTACACAAGGGACGAATATGAAACGCTGTTTCGGTTAACATTGCAAGAATTTATATATTGGGGCTAGGGACACTGGAAGGTGATGTGGTCATATGATAATAGTAGAGCTATTGCAGACGCAAGAATGTTTTCAGTCACTTGTTTTCTATGGTTGCTATAAAAATTTGGAATGGTGTACCTCATGTCATGTGGTTGTTCAAGAAGCACCCTCAGTCGATTTCCAAGAAGCGTTAGACAGTTTTATCTGCAGTGATGTTCTCTAAATCTTGTGCCAGCATTGAGTCACCAGTTTTTTATTTGATCCTTGTAGTCTCTGTCGCTTGTTTCTTATTTTTCTGGTGCTCATTATTCTTCTATTACTCGTATGTGCTATTGAATGTGGCTTTTTTTTGCGAATGTCATTTATCATGTGACCCCCCTCGTTAATGATTCCAAGCACACTTTCAATAAATCAATAAAAAACATCATCGCAATATACTTCAAGGGGTACCTACTTCTCGTAACAGAAGCCGTGCAAAGCGCTGCAATCACGTATCCGAGGTTTTGAGCAGTGCTTTGCTGGCTGTGTATGTCTCGAACACAGTTTTCCCTGCTGCCTGAAGCACATCGTCTATTGTTTCGCACGCAGCACCTGCTGGCCTTCGAGAATAAATGGGAAGGAACACTGCTGCTCATCGATAAGCTGGACCACGAGTCCCTCCCGAAATTCACAATTACTCTAAGGGCCCAGGTGAGCACTCGGACGCCATCTTGTTCAACTGCATTACTTTGAGCACAAAGAATGGTCTCAGCATTACGAAAATAATATAACATTGGAAATCAGTCACACGTTTAAAACGTGGTGATTTTGATTTGTTTGAGCAAACGGTGTGAACGAAGCGAAGCAATTTCAAATAAATATTGCCGACGGAGCACATGACCCGTGAAAACTGCCAGTGCTATAGGTTAGCCACGAGGACTATCTGGCATCGAGAATTGTCTTGATGACGCCATTGGAGTATTGACAGCTGTTTTGTGAGAAATTCCATCAATGGATAACGCATGAACGCTGAAAATGATTTCCACTGTCACCCAAACAGACAAACATACTCGTCTGTATAAACTTTGCGTAAGCATAGAAATAAAGCCCGAATGCAGGAACACCAGACGCAATATGTGTAGTTCTTAAATTCGCCAGAAAAGTGTGAGTACTTTCTCATTACAGCTATAGCAGCGGAAAGTTTTTCAAAGATTGTGTTTTTGAAAAGCCACGCTTTCTTACAGAAAAATACCATAATATGCATAAGTAGTATTTACTATATTCTCGTAATGACCACGCATAAATTTATACGAAAGAATATTTGATGGGCCTGCACATATATAGTATTTTTGGAAAAGACTGTAGCTGTACACTTTTCAAGTACTTCATATCGTTGTGCACAGGACCAGGGTAACCCCCCGCAAAGCTCCCATACAACTCTGGTGGTGGTGGTGCACGACGCCGACGACCAGAACCCCAGGTTCGGAGCGGAGAGTTACTTTGTCCGGTTGCGCAACAACACTCGCCTGGTAAGCTCATGTTGCGCTCTATATTGTCGTCAATAATGTCGGCCACACCAATCAACTCGCGAATTGTATTTACTACTAAAGAACGAAGGTAATGTGAAGGGACCTAAACGCAAGACAAATAACAAAGGTTGACTCAGCCACATCAGCATTTTATGCGAGCCTACAAAACCATTGTCTTTCTTTAAAGATATGTATACACCCAATGTACGGAGAACTGAAGATAGCAGTGAAAAATGCATGACCACTCTACCTAAAACAGCCAAGTAGTCGGCTTACTAGAAGTGTAGAATCAATATTTTTTTGGAAAAGCTGACAGTGCGGGGGATGGAAGGCCCAGCATGATAACATGACGTGGTAGGCAAGATGAATGATACAACGGGAGAATGTAGTTCCTTTTTTGGAGTTGTGTCTATAGAATTAGCTTCTTGCTGTGCCCCTGAAAAGCTAGATGGCAAATCCTGCGAGCTGCTATCGTAAACCACAACCTCTTCTTCCAGGGCACACCACTGAACGTGAAGCCAAGCAAAATAGAAGCAGAAGATCCTGACGAAGAGATCAAGGCTCCTATCAAGTACACGTTTAACTCAGGTGCAGTTTGAACAACTGACTTACTGATTTTATTGACTATACAATACAGGCTATGTAACAGGTGTTCACGTAAATGAGGCCTCAGAGATATTAGAAAAGTGCTGATTGATTGCGTGGCTTACAGCTTAGTTGTTCTGGCCACAAACCCACAACAAAATGAAATATTGCGAGCACGAGCCACCACCAGGATGATGGGCTTGCTATATATTGTTAATGACTAGGACGACAAATGCAACAAATGGTCCTTTGTTGCATTTGTCGTCCTAGTCATTAACAATATCGGGTGCATTTGCTTTGTTTCTTTTTTTGTAACGAGCGCTTTAGTATTTCGTACAAATCGCACTTGAGAGAAGCCTCGGTTGCACAAATTCCCTCTCCCACGCCATCGCTGTGTACTATAAAACAAAATATAAAATACGTTCTTTGGTAACAGAGATATTCCGAGCAGGTCACTACAATAAAACAACAGTATGTAGCAGCGTGGAACGTGGTGATAATTCACGAAAGCGTGATGTTATGTGTCATCGTTAGCTTGACCGCCACCAGTACAGTGAAACTCGTAACATAAGTTTAGGAAAAGAAAACAAAAAAGAAAAGGGTAGCATATGCTTCATCTTTGTAAAGAATAAGGACCGATGGCAGAACTTCGTGTCTGCAGTGAGCCGTCTGCGGTTCACCGCATACGACAAGGTTCTCCAGCTGCGCAGGTAGAAAAGATAGAAATGCTGTGTAGCTTTCAGCAGTTTACTGCTCAAGTGTGCGTCGTGTTTGCTATATGTGTATACTGTATGTGCTTCATACCGTAAATGCTACCTTCAGCTTGGACATACAGTAACTCTGTGTTGATCCCAATATACGAAAGTATATTCCGTTTTTCGATGAGCCGTAACCTTATAGTGAACGCGAATTGGAGTACGCATACGCCACACCATTTGCGTGATCAAGAGAACGAAGGTTTTCTTTTATTATTTTTATGCGTGATTGAAGCGGGGGAGATGGCTACGTCAGCATTGAAATATGGTCACAATTGCGAATTGTATTCAGGTTGAAATGTTATAGTGAAAAATAGTGAAAAATAGACACCTAGTGATTGTGGTGTAATCAGAGTTTTCAGCGTTCAGAACACTCTAGCAAAATACCCGTCTTTCTTTTGCGTTCTATTTGAAATATATCTCCGTAATTTGCCGTCACTTTGTCCTAGCCTATCTACAAATACCTATTTTTGTATATTTCGGCAGCTAAGAAGTTATTGCTTTCATGAGCATTAACTTGATATCAGCGTTTTTATAAGGTGACTGCCTCTTTTGCGCCTCAGTCTTCTCCTACGCCCGGTTTTCAAGATTACACTGACCTACGTCTAACTTCAACATTCACCCATATCTTTAATCTTTATAGCTATACTCCACACTACCAGGCTTTACAAGTTTCGTGAGGCGTATATGGTTAGCAGCACACTTCTTGAAACTTATCTTTTGCGGTGGCGAAAAGACTGGAAGCCCTGAACTCTATCTCCCTCACAAAGCCACTGATGTCCATCGGGCAGGCTACAGAAACGCTGACAACCCTGGTGTGAGTGCTCGAAATGATTCGTTGTCCCGTCGGCGAAATTTTAACACTTTTGATGGCGAATGCTCACCGTATTATCGTTACCACGATGATGATGGAAGATCAGCTTTGTTCCACACTTAACACTGCTCGCACGACGTCCATGCTAGACGCTAATAGCTCTTCCTTCGCAGGCACTCTTCGAACTCCATATAAATTTGCAGAGATAATCAAGACGGAGACACATATGGTTTCATAAATCATGTTGGGGTTTCGAAGTAAGTTTTATACCACGAAAGTAGCAAAAAAGGAAGCATGTGGCCAACTTTGTTGGAAGATCACTTGTTTGCTCATTTCTCTGAGGCTACCATTCCCTTGTTATCTCTGGAAGGGCATAACGTAGCTCATCGAATGCATTTCTGGCTAACGGGCCTGCCCTGTGTCTTTTACTCTCTGTCTCCGTGCCACGTCGTGCTTCTGGCCTCCCCATAATGACTTGCAGTCATTTCTTGCCTCTCTATGACTTTTAGATGCCAACGAGTACTCCTACTTCGACCTGCACCCTCAGACAGGTCACGTGTCCCTGGTAAGGCCTCTGCCCGAGGGATTCGCGTTGCCCGTGACGTTGGTGGTGCGAGCTACGCAGCACGACAACCCAGATCGCTTCGCGCTCACCACGCTCACGCTCACAGCCGACAAGTTCCCGCCTCATGTGTTGCACTTCATACAGGTAACGCACGTGGCCCTTGAAAAAAAAAAGTGTTGAACCGACTGACATGTGAAAACATCGGTTTCGAAATGAAAAAAATAAGAGCGTACGCACTAATCTGTAGCAGGCTTATAAATTGTGACCTCTGAAATTCTCCAAGGTTTATTGCATGCCAATATCATGCACAAGATTGTGTAATATGTGTGTGTGCTAGTGGTGGAACTGTTGGTCCTTTGTTGCATTTCCCGTCCTAGTCATTAACAATATCGGGTGCATTTGCTTTGTTTCTTTTTTCGTTACGAGCGCTTTACTATTTCATACAAATTGCACGCGACAGAATACTGCACAGTGTTTATCAATCAATTCAGCTCATACTTTTTTCGGCTTTACGAAAGTTAATACAGCAAGTATTATTCGGAACCTCTTTTCATCATTTGTTTTCTTTAGTGCGCACTCAAGAAATTCAAGAAAAATGCCTCAACATATGTTGTTCACTTATTCTTACAGAGAGTGCCCCCTTGTGTTTACGTAAGAGGACACATATACGTGTCTGCATGCCTGTGTAGCCGTATGTGGTAATACACATATACAATCGTATGTTGTATAGCACAAAAAACTGACATGACATGGCGCCGCCTGAAAAGCACCAAAAGACCCGACCAGTGAACCGCGTATGAAGTGTTCAGATATAACAAAATGCAAATTCACTAGCATCGCGAAATGTCATTCAAGCCAATAAATGCGTCGAAGCAAGCGCTATAAAAGTATATGGGCCATCTACGAGCTATATGTAAGCAATGCCAACCAACGCTACTTTGGTACTAGTGCGATAGCAGGCATGCGCACACTAATGTGTTGACCTTCTTGTGTCTTTTGTATGCCCGGAGAACTTACCATAGAACGTGGTTTAGCTGTGGACAATATCAGGAGTGGAAAGAACATTCAAGACGCTTACCATACTCTATACGCAAAGTCTTTAAACCATAACTGGATGCATCAGCTAAAGGAAATGCCTACGCTAGATTGATGCAAAATAATGCACAGGTAAAAAGCTTAGCGATTTAGATTTTATAGCTTCATATCTTGACATTAGGTATAATGATAATAACCTAGATGATAATATGTGGAGTTTAAAATCACAAAACTACCATATGACTATGAGACACACCGTAGTGGAGGGCTCCAAAAATTTCGACCACCTAAGGTTCTTTAACGTACAATCGAATCTGAGCACACGGGCCTACATCATTTTCGCCTCCATCGGAAAGGCAGCCGCGGAAGCCGGGACCCGATCCCGCGACCTGCGGGTCAGCAGCCGAGTACCTGAGCCACTAGACCACCGTGGCGGGGCATGTGATATTAACCTTGAGAGCAAGCTTAAATACGGCGAGATATATAGCTGGCTTCAGTGTAAATCAGAAAGCAAGCAGGCTTCGCGTGCTCGACGCTCTATATGATAGATAATAGGTGTGTGATCGATGAGGTAATTTAGATATCTACTGGCTATAAAAAGAATCTCTTCAACTGGCTTTCAAGGCTTGGCACAATGCATTCCACACAACGAACATAGCAGTAGCCTTGAAGGCATTGTGCTGTTTGGATGTGCCTTACAAATTTGTGGAGCTCTTTAACAACGTGTACAAAGCCTTCACAACTACCGCGCATTTTAACTATGAAAAAAAGAGGTTACTATCGAAAAAGTTGTGATCTATCAAACGTTGTTATGCTTACGAATATTGAAATAGCTAGTTTGAGGAGAAATAACAATAAAGTTTACTGAACGTGCACAGTTTTGAAACACGATATTCAGAGAAAAATGTATTCTGCAAATACTGTGATCCACATGTGAAGACAATAACCCAGAGATTGCGAAAGTAGCGCCGGAAATAAATATGCGAAAAAAAAATCCCAGCTTATCCACGGAGTGAATGATCACAAGTGGGGTGAAGCGCTAGAGGGTTTCATCGCTAAACAGTGAACCAACTGCGAATATCGCCCACTACATCATCAAAGACGTGATATACAGTGGTTGATCAGTGATGGGGTGTAGCAGGTAGTTTGCGAGGATGAAGTAGTGGGCCGTTTGCAAAGGTGGAACTCTAAGCAGTCTCGTAAGGGATGGACAGACCCAAGCAATTGGGTTGCTTCGCCTCTAAAAACTTATGCTGTAAACTCTGGTGAGCGAAGAATTCCCGATTGGCAACCAGACTAAAGAGGTTGTGCAAAAGCGTAGATATGGATGGGTAAATTACTAACGCGAGAGCCTGCTAATGGTAATAAAATCTTTCGGAGAACAAGAATTGGCCGGAACGCATATGACAGGCAATTACATATTATGGCTGGTGCCTTAAAGCTGTCTCTATAGCAAAATGTGTACAATAATTGCATTTTGCTAATACTTAATATGCGACAAAAACTTGGAAAGTAACACAGCAATTCAAGGTGTTTAGGCAATGTCCAATGGAACGGAAAATTATACACGTAACGTTTTTTTTTTTTGACGAGAGCAATACACATGAAATGAACTTGTGATAATGATTATAAAAATTATGAATACTCACTTAGTCGAAGGCCACGAAATAGTTTTGTAACAAAATAAATGACAGTGCACATAACAAGGTGATAGAGCAGCGTATTCTGAAAGAAATTCAAGAAGCCACAAAAAAAGAGAGCAGCTTTTTCTGATATTTTCTGTTCTTTCTTCCTATAATTTCTGCCCATGATGCATTTCCTTTTGCGCTATACACCTGCTCCCCTTTAGTAGAACACTCATAAAGGCACTGGAAACAACTAAAGTTAATTTTACGCCTCTACCACCACACATCATCTATACCTGCGTGGTAGTCTCTTCTTAAACTACGTGAGCCGTAAGTGACGTAACAGCATGGTATATGAAACATAATGTACATTTAAGCCCTTTGTGACAAGGATCACGCTTCTTTACATACGTTTGACACATTCAAAAATTATGAGTCAGTGAAAGGTTTACTCCTGCTGAAAGTGCAATGAAACAGTAGTCGTTGCAGAGTCTTGATTTAAAGTGCAGTATTCTGCTTTACAATGAACGTATACGTGTCAAGCTGCAACATTCGACAGCTATGTGAAACAGCACAAGATACTTCTGGAAAAACCAGAGGTGACTGTTAAAGTAGCGCTTGATATTGACAGATAATGCGATGGTGGAGGTGAATTGGATTAGATGCGTGTCACAAGAGAAACCCCTTCAAAGCCTATGCAGCGCGGGACAAAGCATCATTCTTAGACGCGCACTATTAAGTGTATATAGTCGCTGTTCTCAAAACACAAAGACTGAACCTGTGTAAGGTCCCTGTTTCCGACACTTACTACCTTGCAGCCACATATGCTTGTCAGCTATCGATTCCTTTACCGTTTGTCCTACTGACACGCAGGACGAGTATGAGGTTCGTGTGCTAGAGAGCACTCCCCCTGGACAGACGCTGTTGACTGTGCGGACGACACGGAGCGGTTCCGACAAAGGAGGCGTCCACTTCGAACTCATGGACGAAGGCAATGACGACGCAGCAGCATTCACCATCCACACCTCAGGAGATTTAGTTCTTGCGAAGCCTCTGGACTATGAAATGAAACAGTTTTATACGCTAAAGGTAGGTTCAGCAAGGTGCAAGTTTGCACTTCGTGGACAGACATGCGAGCACTAATATAGGAACACTAATAGTTCTGTTCTTGGTATGCAACTAACAAAATGGAACTTTATTCCATATTCGTCATTGAAAATAAACTATTGGCGACGTCAGTTTGACCCGATTCCCCGTTCAAGCTATCGGCTGCGCAGTCAAGCAAGAACCTCTACTAGTAGTGGAACTAAAAGTCAAACCCACCTGTAATGACCCCAGTTTTCACAATATCCCGGTATTGACAATGAGATGCTGCTGCGCCATCTACATTAACATGTCTTCTAAGATGAAATAACCAACTTACAACACTCGTATTGCTCATTATCGGCAATAACAATGATCTGTGACTGGAACAAGGTGATGTAACGAGATATCCTTTAAAATATTAAACGGGAAATATTAAACCCGAACGGCTATGACTACGCCCTGGTAGAGTAAGTCTTGTTTTGTAGCCTTCTATTTATTGGAAACCATGCACATCCCTCCTAATTTATGTTGTGCTTCACAACACAGCCATTGGGCACCCCAGCAAAGCTCACTTTCAAAATTCATTGGGGTAGCAAATGGATCGACTCGCAACACCACTGGTTAGAGCCAGCGAGGTGGCCGACGAGGCAGTGGTGGTGGCTTGTGATTAAGCAGTTTTGTACGTGCAAATTTGAGCAAAAAGTTTGAGAAATCATACTTGGAAAAACGTTCAAAACTTTGCAATGGCGGAAGCTTCGGACGTTTTTTTATAAATTGACTGTATCGGGCTTGGGGTGATTATGTTAAAGCACCCAAATTTGAATTTTCGAGCATTTCCGAAAAAATAGCCATTTGTGCCATCGTTGATACTGATCGGTGTTGGCATATCCCATCTAATATTACAGTTTTCTGAAAACAGCCTGTTGAGATTATGTTTGCCTTTCTTTTACTCGCAACTCATTTTTAGGAACTATAAGTGATAGCAATAAAATTCTCGTGGTACTTGAGTCTTCTTATAATAGGTTCTACGGTTTTGTATTCTTGTAACGTGCTATTCTTAGCACGTATTGTCCAGATAATTGTGGCATACCATTTAGCTTCGTCGAATGGCTTTGTCGAAAGGACGGACATTTTTATTACGAAGATACTTATTATAACACGAAATGCGAAGAAATGTGGTAAAACAGCTTCGTATATTCCATAGCTTCCCTGACACATTAAGGTAAATTTGCTAAGCGTTACCATACAGCTTATAAAGCGCTTTAAATATAGGTAGAGAGTAGTTATGGGCTTAAAACAAACAAGTATTGTCCTCTGTAAATATGTTCATCACCGTAATACTTTGCATAGAGTGCGCATTCTTTATTCCGATATATTAAACTCATATCTGAAAAAGTATCCGTTGAATAATTGCCAAAGCTGTTCCAATCAATGCCCGATAGGTGTATCGCATGGCAGTGTTTTACCATAATTGAACGCAACAGAATTCAATGCTCTTGATAACATAAAGGCATCGCATAGCACTAGTTTGTTAATGCATACCAGCTAATCCAGGAATGGTTGCCTCTTAAGAGATGTCTTTGCCACTGTATGGCAGTAAACTTCAAATGTTGTTCTCCGCAAGCTACCTTGCAAGAGTAGTTATTGCTTTGTGATAATGACAAATCGCGTTCTACTTGGTATATCTTACGACATAGAGATCAGTCTATAGAGGGCCACTAAAACAAGTTTGTTCACAGCCGCTACTGGGTATTGAACTAGGTCTTAGCGACACTTTACCTATGGTAGCTGAACTATCACTCCATCAACATTAGAGGCTTTCATTGAGTAATGGTTAGTTATTGGCTGTGGGAAGTGGTGACGTCTCTGAATAGATTTCGTGGTTAGCGAACCAAATAGAGCTGTATAAACCTCAGGCTTGTCTATCGCAGTAGCGAACAGTTCTTCTCTAAGAACGTGGCGTAGTGTCCGCTATGATAGCCTGTTGCAATATATAGTTGTGAATTAGGGAACAACCTAAACTGTCAACGATGCCTGCTCTTCACAACAACACTTCTGCTAAAGAGCTTTCGGTCGGCTATGTTGGATAATCTGCATTCAAAGGTGCCAGGCATGTTACGATCTTTAGGGATTATATACTGGCATGTGTCAAAGAACACCGTAAAACCTCATTGCATCGGAAGCGTTCTTACAAAACAAGGCCTTTCTAGAGTTAAGTGTACAGTATAGATGTTAAGCATGATACATGCAATAGGTGCGTAAACGGTATAAGCCTACATTGTGTGAAAAATGTGTTATATTTTGTGTTCGCAGCTTCGCGCATCTGACGGCAAGCACAGCGACATAGCCCGGGTCAACGTCAGCGTACTAAATGTGAACGACAACGACCCACAGTTCAGTCAGCCACGGTACTCGTTCGTGCTCACCGAGCCGGACACCGTGCGCCAGGGTTCTCTTGTGGGTCAAGTGGAGGCATCGGACGCGGACGCCGGTGACTCTGTGCAGCTAGCCATCGATGGACCTTCGGCGCGCCTATTCACTATTGACAACCAGGGAGAGGTAAGTAGAAGTAAAAAACAAATAAAACAAGTATACGGAATAATATAACACGCTGCGGGCAACTCAAGAATATGCGTAACTAAAAAAAAATACAGATGGGCTACGGGCTTCAAGTGATGAAAAATTGTCGAGCTGGGAGAAGGACAGGTATACGTTTGTGCGCCAGTGTCTTGACGGATAGTGTATATTGAAACTGGCGTATTCTCTAATTTTACAAATGCTAAATAGTAATGTTGATTGTACTTGCGCTCTTAAACATGAAAAAACAAACAAAATAAAAACCTGAAGGTGCATGCTAGGAAACATGATCGGCCAGCTACAAAGCGTACAATCAACTGTTTTGGTTTACGGTGCATTGATGGCTCTCCAAAATCACTTCCTTCAACATCGTATCGGTAGGGCTTCCCCCAGCATATGGCATATTGTCCATCTGCATTTGTTTTCCTGGATATCAGCATATTCAGCATTACAGCACTGGGAGATGTACGGTTTTGTTATGCGTAGGTTATTAATGTTGTATAGTTGCCACGGAGCCCAGCGTCCTAAATGACACTAAGGGCTAGCCGATTGCCAAACAAACAAACAAACAAACAAACAAGCTATGTGGTAGACTACACAGACTCCGACAATTTCACTCTGGCCATTGCAAGTGCATGAGCTTGCCATTGCACCGGCAACCTAGCCTATAACATAATCTAAATAACTCGCTGCGTTGGTGTAGTGAATATTCTACTCTGCTGCTGACCTGAAGGTCAAAGGTTCAAATCACGGCTGCGGCGGTCATACTTTCAAAGGAGGTGGAACCGCTTGAGGCTCTTTTTTACTCGATTTAGGTGCGTGTTTGAGAACCCCAGGTGGTCGAAATTTCTGAATCCCATCACTATGGTATGCCTTGTAAGCATATTATTATTTTGAGGCGTTAAATATCAACAGTGATTTTAAGAAATATGGTCGCGGGTATGAAAACGCCACTCCGGCCGAGTCAACGAATTGGCGCTGAATGAACAAAGATGACGACATAGTTGTGAGGCTGAGTCGTTGTTGCCCCGTCCACTAGTATTCCGTGTGTAGTCTGATCATCTTGATCGATAATCTTGACCATATCCTGACAGACGACCCCTAAATAAATCCTTCCCGTAACAATATTATTATCAGTATCTAATAAACAGTTCAACAGGGTGAAGTATGATTCAGCGGTCATAATAACAGGGGGGATCTTAAACAGGTGTGATTCATGTGTCGTGCTGACACAGAGCCAACTGCACTGTTCAATCATGTTTCTCGCTACGCGATTCGATCCCATCCTTGACATCGCTGTGTTTTACGAGAACTACTCTACCATGATGTTCTAGTGATCATGGTACTCCGATGATGACTCAGAGGTCGTGGTATAAAATCCCGGCCGCGTGGATGTACTTCCATAAGCAAAACACTTGAGACCCTTGTACATACATTTACGTGCATGCTATGGAACCCTATAGGTGGTCCCGATTTCCGGAAACCTCTACAGGGCGCTTTACATGATAATATTGTAGTTCGAGGGTCTAAACCCCCCACAGTTGCAATTTCTGAGACGCGATGTATTACGTGGCACCTTTGTGTGCTCTGATTGAGCCCTTTTATACCTTCCACATAAGTGGAGATAATGTACGTTTCAGGGTATGATGGATATCGGTGCCGTTGCACGCTATTCTTGTTTAGTTTTTTTTTTGTTTGAGACATTCATTTCACTGTAGCGTGAAACAGTACGACTGCATCAAAAATGAACATAGATGGAACGCTGTCTACGCAATAAGACTCACGGAAACAACGATAGACGAATGGGTGTACTTTCGGCATACCAGAACTTCTTGCACGTAACTTCGCAGGTGCGTCTCCGCGACCTCGACTACCTGAACTCATCGCGCATGCACCTCGTGGTGGTGGCGACTGACAGCGGTGTCCCACCCCGGAAGTCTACGGCACTGGTCGAGGTGCAGTTTCCCGAGGCCCTGGTAATTAGCAGCAGTGTCCTGGCTCCCAGAGAAGACGAGGGCAGCTTTGTGATTATGACGGTCTTCGGTGCCCTTCTGGGATCCTTGCTGCTTGTCATCATCACGCTCACAGTGTACATACTCAAAAAGTAAGAACCCTCAAGGCTATACAATATGTCATTCGTGTTACTGCCGCACTACTTTGAAAGGCATTGCCTACAAGTGGTGGCTAGTAACGAGGCTTTTACGAATATTCAAACGATTGTTACAATATATTTATTCGCTTGGAATTGAATTTAAGTTATAGGAAATTTAGAAGTATTCGAAATGAACGATGTGTAATAATCCACATGTAACCTTTTGCAAATGTGGCTTCACTGCAGTAATGTAGTGCTAAACCATGAAAACACTTACTCAGTTGTGTATTAGAGCACATTCGGAATGACTCATACGCAATTTTGGTAAAGGTGGTTTTACTGCAGTGGACATCAAAACAGTGAAAACACCTATTCAGAAAAAACGGAACTGCCGCAAAGCCTTACTTCAAGGTCAAATGAACATATTACGCTCACATGGATTCACAATTTTTTTAAGTTTAAAAGCTTCTTATACTGGCCTATATGTTGTGTACATTATATTAGCTTATAGCAGCTTATATATAAGTGAACAGTAAATTATAATAGTAATATAATGTACATTTTATCACTTGCATTCTAGAAAGTAAAACTCTGCTACTATTCAAAGTTGTTACGACTTCTTTTGAACCAAAAAATCGCATTTGCGCAGGGCCTTTTTCGATTAAAAAAATGTTCTGTAAGTTAGCTGGGTCAAGACAAATGGGCCCAATTTTTGTAATGTCTGATATACAAACTATTCGACTTCAAAATTATTTGAACCATCACTATTTGCTTTGAATTCCCTTCCAATTTAAAATTTAGTATTCACACAAGCCTACTAGTAACCCAACTCGGAAACGCGTACTTCAACCTATTCAATCATTTGAGGTATTCAAAATAAATAAATAAATAAATTTACCCATCAAAACACTATTCTTTACAAGGAGCCATGCAACCAAACATGAAGACAAATGTAGTGTTGACGATGTCATCCATCCATGCATTGATTCGTATAAGTATTTCCATGTCAGACTTACCTTGAGGGCTGGTGGAAACGGTTTGAATGTGTGCATTATTATCTACAGAGAAGATAAGTATCAGTAGGTCTTTCTTTACCGGAACACCTATCAGACGCAAAAACTATTATGGATAAACGATTTGTGCATGTATGTCTACAAGAAATTTTGATGCGTGGCAGAGAATTTAGTGTAGCTTTGTAATTGTTTATGGGTTTCAATTATTGTCACGATATCATTAGTACATCCTTTTTTGTGTAGGCGTGTAGATGCACATGAATAAATCTCCATTACTCCAACTCACTTGAGGTATCCTCATTGCTTCCAGCCATCAAAAAAAATGTAGGTCTGCTTTGGGCTAAGGAGCATCACGTATCAATTCAAACTAGCAAGCTTATGAAAAAAATATTTCTGAAAGTATTGTTGAAGCTACCACACATTTAAATTAAGCACGGAAATTTTACAGCAAACTGTAAGCCAAGTGGTGCTGTAAGTCTAAGGGGAGGGGAGATTGGGGGGATTCCACTTGTTGTCACCCCGAAATATATCATTATTGAATGTGTGTATATGCACGCATGCATACGAAAGCGGGTAGGAATGAGCATAAAATATGGTTCCATGCCCCCTCCCTCCCCTCCCCCCCCCCCCCGAAGAAGAATCTGGTTAGGTGTCTACCATGCCTAGTCCGTTGTTGCCATGGCAAGCGCCCTATGTGTTGCCGGAGCTTTTGTGGCAGAGTTCCTTCCGCGCCTCGTGGTAGACCTAGTATTTATTCTCTGTTGCTTTATGTTGTTGACAATTTACGATAAAGCCTCGGCGTTATAGAAAAAGGAATTAGTAAGCGAATGCTGGGGAATTCATGGTATGGAGTCAGGTGCGCTTCTTATGTGCGCTTTGGGTATACATGTGCGCATAATAAGGTTAAGTGCGCTTTCAGTTAGACGAGAAAATGAGCATCGTATCTTTGAAACCAGCGAGCTTAAGAGTGTGGTCAGCAAATGAAAGAACTAAACGCAACGGACATATGTGCTACACCTGGGCCGTTCTTTTGGTTACGTCTTCCCTTAACAGCACGCGCGAGAACAAATTGATTTCTACTTTTGAGCCTAGTCACGTTCGTCACGCTTGAATCGTTGAGCTGCTACACGTATAATGTTCATTAAAAGGGTCCTGCAGCACTTTTTGAACGTAGTCAGAAAGAGATGCCAAATGGTAGTCGAAAGTTCTGTGGCTATAGGAATCAAACATTATAGTACGTCATGGGGTAGAGTATTGAAATTACGTTTCAAATTGAGTTAAACATCGCTCAATGTTTCCAGAAAAGCTGCCCATTGATGAAATAGGCAGCAGGACACGGTCGTTGGCATTCGTTCGAAGAGCGGTGGTAGTGAGCAGACATGACACGCTAATGCACGCGTCTTCCTTCTAGACCAGTCTTGTCTTCTGCTGCATACCGCAGCCGGCATAGTACAACCATGGTGTGCAGCCTTATAGTCGCACCTCGCCAAAACCACACATTCTAGGATTACAATAGCACGATCGTGATGAAACCGGAAGCCAGATAAAAGAATATAATGTTGTCCAGGTCATGACGCGTGGTGCCGAGGCTCCTTGGCTCTCTTTCATCCACCCCTGTGCAGTTCTCAGAGCTCTCATTGCGACGAGGAGACAGACGAAAAGCGCCTAAAGCATACGAATCGTTACTGCAACTCGTCTGATACTATAAGAGACAGATTCGAGAAAGCTTTGCGGCAATCTATTCGCGAGTCAATAATAGACTCCGATGACGAGTTCATTCAAGAATTTTTGAGAAAAGTGTTGTAAGGCCTTTTCAGAAGGATTGCTAAGAACGCATGTAAGAGGCAAAAAAAGTACGCAGCGTAACATTTCTTGTGAGCTAACTTCACTTGGTGCCGCATGCCTCTTGAACTGCTCTGTCACTATGACAAACAATCACTGAAAGGGGCCCGGCAGCTTTATTTGTTGCTGCCTTCTGGAATACTCGGGTGAATGTAAGGAACAATTATAAAGAAATGGTGCGTGACAACTGCAGCAATTCTCGTTCACGTTTCAATGCCCACCCGCACACGAAAGAACATTTTCTTTCGCATTTCGCTTTGTTAGTAACATCGAGGGATGTAATAATCAGCGCGACGCTTTTATAGAGATGTACAGAAAGTATCGTCTCATGATGCCTATTACCAGCATACCCGTGCGACAGCTTGTGTCTAGTTGCACTTGTTTTGAGAACGTGACCTCTACAAGATAAATATTTTGTATCCGATGAAGCAAAAATCATGTTGCATATTTTTCAACGCACACTAACGTGCTTACATATGACCGTACGAATTTCGCACTGCTAATTGCCGCATATCGGTGATTCAGAATGCGCAACCTCCACTGTCACATAGCGAAACAACTCTTCATATGCCGCGAAACAATATTAGGTGTAGTGAGTTCGGGAAATATGGTACTTTTGTACGAAAAAAAATTATAAATAACTTGCGACTGATAGCTTGTACTGCTGCTGCGGCCGTTAGGTCTTACACAGTACCAGGACAAGCAATAGGACGACATCCTTTAAACAGGCATTGCACCACTTTGAGAAGTAGCCATTGAATGGATTCACTACAAGAATTTCTTACTCCACGAATTCATCTCCGCAAGAATTTTTAGAATCCGTTCAGCACAAGTGGAGTTGCAAAGATTCGTCGCATGCTGCAATTGCATTTTTTCCTTCCTCGTCCCAACGAAAGCGCTGTAAAATAAAGAGGAAGAGCGGTAGACAGAAAAAAGAAGGCGTCACATGTACCACGTGATTTTGAACACCTTTTTTTCTTTCTTTTTTTTGAATGCTCGCCTTTTCAGTGTGATCGCGGGCGCACTCGTGCACAAGCCGCGGCCTCCCGCGGCGGCCCTAGTAACAACCGAGTGCGCCTTGGCCATATCAGACAATAGCTGATAGAATGGCCACGATTAGTGATTTTCGAGTCTGTAGCGTCTCTAGTTGATAAAAGAGAAGGCTATTTTCAGCTGGCTTTTAAAATTTCTGAAATCAAGGCCGCGTGTTCTCGGCAACATCAACTACTGATCAGGCGAGTTTTCTGACCCTGGTCAAAAGTGTCACAGGGCCCCTTTATTGCGTATCGTGGATTCCCTTTGTCATGTTCTTCGACATGCTGCTGTTTTCAAACATTACTACGGGTGCTCATCACTGTATTACTCGCTCTTCCCGTCGCCCTATGTATTACCAATTTAGACAGGTTTGTGAACAGTGTTAACTTTCATGAATAATTTTTCAGCAAAAAGTACCGCAGCAGGCTACCGCTCTCCTTCACCGGCAATGGCCATACACCGCCAAATAAGGTATGACAACAAAACTGCAAATGAATTGTCTCAGATTATGCACTGTCTCGATGTTTCTTTTCACCACCAGATGCTTCGTTTCACGCATACTGAACTCCGATACGTAAACAAATCTATGTCAGGACGCCTGGTTCGTGATCGTCTTATGAAGGCAACAAAAATATTCATAGTGCTTTATTTGCTTCGAAGCACACTTTCACGGATTTGGTACTCGATGAAGAATAACCAGCAAACATTGTCTTTTTCAACACTAGTTGTGACAACCAATATACTTTGACAGTTTAACAACTGCAAAGCCATGGTAACAAATTAGAGATAAATGAAATCAGAACAGGACTTCCATAAATTTAAACATGTGGCTATATATATATTGCCACGTTCCATTTCCCAAGTTTTTGTTATCGTCCCAAAACACCACACGATTCTCAGCGCAAACCGCGCCTGCAGTTTTCAAGAAGGTTCCGGACTGTAGTATATCATTTCGATAAAATCACGCCCACTGTGCGAACGGTACAGATTGTTCTGGAACCTACGCCACCGCCAGCGATAACGCTAGAACATTCGACGGCAAGAGTATAAATGCCGACGCGCTTCGCCGCTTGTCAGTTGTTGATCGAAGGCCGACGCTCCGTTCGCCGCTATCAGTCCGAGACTGCTATCTGTGCGAGACTGCTGCTGAATTGGAATTTCCGTTTACCGGGCACAGGTTCGCCCAAATAAACAGTTAAATCCCAACACGAAGTCTCCTGTCTTCGGCCACGTCACGACCCCGTGACATCTGGTGGAGGTTCTGCTTCATTCATGTACCGGACGCCCCCGTCAAGCCGTGAACCCAGCCCACGTCGCGGAGAAGACACCGACGCCAACCAGGAGCAGTGAACAAGCCGCCGACAGCAAGGGCTACCACCGGAGTACGGGCTTCTACAAGACAAGGCGCGGAAGACCAAGGCCATGACCACGACTGCAGCGACAATGACAACCGCAGCGTCCCAGCCCACGATGGTCATGCACCAACCCAGGGAACCACCAATTTTTCATGGGTCATCGTTCGAAGACCCGGAGTCCTGACTAGAAACATACGACCGTGTGGCCGCCCTCAACCATTGGGACCATGACGAAAAGCTGCGTCGTGTGTTCTTCTATTTGGAAGACACCGCAAGGACCTGACTCGAAAATCGGGAGTCCACGCTCCGAATGTGGGATGTTTTCTGCGGCGCCTTCCTGCAAACGTTCGCGAGCATCGCTTGCAAAGAGAGGGCCGCTGCTTTATTAGAGACCCGGGTCCAGCTACCAAATGAAAATGTCACCATTTTCACAAAAGAAATGACCCGACTATTCCGTCACGCTGACCCAGACATGCCTGAGGAGAAAAAAGTTCGTTTCCTCATGCGAGAGGTCAAACAGGAGCTCTTCGCGGGACTGATGAGAAACCCACCGAAAACCGTCCAAGAATTTGTAGCCGAAGCGACCACTATCGAAAAGACCCTGGACATGCGCACCAGACAACATAATCGTCGCCTGACTGCAGACTGCACTGCTGCTCAAGCCAGTAACTCCGGAGACCTGCGTGAAACGATCCAAGTGATCGTGCGGGAAGAGCTGCGCAAGCTGTTGCCTTCGGCGCAGCCTCAAGTGAATTCAGTAAAAAAGAGCTTCAAGCACTTCCATCTCCTTTGAAAGTATGACCGCCGCAGCCGTGAGTCGAACTTTTGGCCTTCAGGCCAGCAGCAGAGTACAATAATCACTATACCAACGCAGCGAGTTATTTAGATAATGTTATATGTTAGGTTGCCAGTGCAATGGCAACCTCATGCACTCGCAATGGCCAGAGTGAATTGTCGGAGTCTGTGTAGTCTAATACATGGCTTGTCTAATACATGGCTAATACATGGCAATACGGGGCGGAGCGTTGTGGCGCAGTGCAGCGGCATAGCTCATAGCTTCCGGCACGGGCAGCGGTTCGTGGGGAGTTTGAAGTGACTGCTGAACTTCTCGCACAATGTCGGCGATTGAATCCACTTGAGGCTGTGCCGAAGTTAACAGCCTCAAGTGGATTCAATCGCCGACATTGTGCGAGAAGAAGTTTGCATTCACTTCAAACTCCCCACGCACCGCTGCCCGTGCCGGAAGCTATGAGCTATGCTGCTGCACTGCGCCACAACGCTCCGCCCCGTCCACGCCAAAACGCCGCCCCGTCGCACTTCCGTCGACAGACGCCACCGCCGCCACCGACGTCACACCATTCGCCAGCGGCCCAGCGCAGTGCAACGAGGAAGACTGACGTCTGGCACACCCCTGACCATCGCCCGCTCTGCTACCACTGCGGCGAGGCCGGACACACATACCGCCGTTGCCAGTACCGACAGATGGGACTGCGTGGTTTCGCCGTCAATGCACCGCGTCCACAGCCAGGAGAACGACCACGTGACATCGCCGACTACCTGACAGGAACTCGGTGGACACCACGAAGCCCTTCGCGTTCCCCGTCGCCCAGCCGCCGCACGTCACCGCACCACCAGCAGTACTCTGGCCCTACGCGGGGCCGGTCTCCTAGCCCGTATCCGGGAAACTAAGGGCAGCAACCGGTGGAGGTGCGGTTGCTGTGCGACAAACTACCGAAGATCCTCCGACGACGACGACGCCGCGACGGAGCTTTCCGAACACAACGCCAACCAGGCAGAGCCCTGACAGCGAAAGCTCATTTACCGAAGGTGGCTTGACAACACAACATGGAAGCAGCGGAACAAGCCGACGCAGCCGTGACCCGACGCCACGCCCTAACTGTAATGCGAGACGGCGAACTAGCGATCTCGACGTTCTTATCGACGGCCACAGTGCGACCGCTCTCGTCGATACTGGAGCCGACTATTCTGTCATCAGTGGGTCGTTCGCCGCGAAGTTAAAGAAAGTTAGGATAGCTTGGAAAAGCCCTGAAATCCGCACAGCCGGAGGTCATCTCGTAACGCCTGCAGGAATCTGCACAGCGAGAATCACCATTAACGGCCGTATTTATCCTACAGACTTCGTAGTCCTACAGCGTTGCTCGAGAGATGTCATCCTTGGCATGGACTTCTTATGCCTCCATGGTGCTGTCATCAACCTAAAAACAAAGTCGATAACGTTATCCACAGAAGAAGCACTACCACCACGCACGCCGTCAGGAAACCTGCCTTGAATGTGCTGGAGGAGCAAGTCATCATTTCGCCTCGCTCAAACGTCATTATTTCAGTCGGCGCTCTTAAATCACCTGACTTGGAAGGCGTCGTTTAAGGCAGTCAGTATCTGCTGGTCACCCGAAATATTTGCGTTGCTAGAGGAATTGCAGAGCTGCGGGGAGGCAAAGCAACGGTTATGCTCACGAACTTCAGCAATGAGTACAAACTTGTGAACAAAGGAACAACGGTCGCATACATCGAAGAAATTGTCGAAGCCACCAATGCTTTCGCCCTCGCCGATTCGGCGGAACCTGCTCAGAGGAACCAAGCCCCTCCCATAGCTTTCGACGTCAATCCCAGACTTCCGAACGATAAGCAAGAACAGCTCAAGGCCCTGCTCCTGCAATACGAAGATTGCTTTTTGTCGTCATCTAAAATTCGGCAGACCCCAATCACGAAGCATCGCATCATAACTGAAGAAAATGCCAGACCACTCCGTCAGAGTCCGTATAGGGTTTCGACGCGAGAACGTGAGGCCATGAAGAGACAAGTTGATGAAATGCTGCGGGATGACATTATCTAGCCGTCCAAGAGTCCATGGGCATCCCCCGTGGTGATAGTGAAGAAAAAGGATGGGACCCTACGTTTCTGCGTCGATTATCGCCGCCTGAACAAAATCACAAGAAAGGACGTGTATCCTCTCCCACGAATAGACGATGCACTTGATCGGCTCCATAACGCCAAGCACTTTTCGTCAATGGACCTCAAGACTGGCTATTGGCAAATCGAAGTCGACGAAAGAGACCGAGAGAAGACGGCGTTTATAACACCAGACGGCCTCTTCGAGCTTAAGGTGATGCCCTTCGGCCTTTGCTCAGCGCCTGCAACTTTTCTACGCGTTATGGATACAGTACTGGCAGGATTGAAGTGGCAGACTTGCCTTGTGTACTTGGACGACGTCGTCGTGTTTTCCACGAGTTTCGACGAGCATCTTCGGCGCCTTGAAGCTGTACTTCAAGCCATCAAGACTTCCGGACTCACACTGAAGCCAGGAAAGTGCAGATTTGCGTATGAGGAGCTCTTGTTTCTGGGGCACGTCATCAGCAAGTCTGGAGTTCGTCCCGATCCACGGAAAACAGCCGCCATCGCCGACTTCCCGCCGCCCACTGACAAGAAAGCCGTGCGCCGATTTCTGGGCCTGTGCGCCTATTATAGGCGGTTCGTGAAAAACTTCGCCCGCATCGCCAATCCTCTCACTAACCTTACCAAGGCCGACGTGGAGTTCAAGTGGGAAACACCACAGGAACACGCTTTCCAGGAGCTTAAACATCGCCTCCAGACGCCTGCGTTACTTGCCCATTTCGACGAATTCGCTGAGACAGAAATACATACTGACGCAAGCAGCGTAGGTCTTGGCGCCGTTCTTGTGCCGAGGGCTGACGGACTTGAAAGGGTTATTAGTTACGCCGGCCGATCGCTATCCAAAGCAGAAACAAATTATTCCACAACAGAAAAGGAGTGCCTCGCCATCATCTGGGCTACGTCGAAATTTCGCCCCTACCTCTACGGCAGGCCCTTCAAAGTTGTGAGGGACCACCACGCCTTGTGTTGGCTAGCCACCTTGAAGGACCCTTCAGGTCGCCTCGCACGATGGAGCCTGAGACTTCAAGAATATGACATTACTGTCATTTACAAGTCCGGCAAAAAACACTCCGACGCCGACTGTCTCTCTCGTGCGCCTGTCGACCAACCGCTACCCGACGACCCGGATGACGACTACTTCTTGGGAACCATAACTACCGACGACTTCGCTGAACGACAGCGGGCCGACCCGGAACTTAAAGCCCTAATAAAATACCTCGAAGGCAGGACCGCCGAAATCCCGAAAATATTCAAGCGCGCACTTGCGTCGTTCTTTCTACGAAACGGTCTTCTACAAAAGAAAAACTTTTCACCGCTTCGAGCTAAGTACCTCCTTGTAGTGCCTTCAGCTCTGCGACCAGAACTCCTGCAGGCCCTGCACGACGATCCGACGGCAGGGCACCTCAGTGTTTTTCGCACGCTCGCGAGGATACAAGAAAGGTACTACTGGCCGCGTCTTACCACCGACGTCACTCGTTATGTGAGGACATGCCGCGACTGTCAGCGACGCAAGACACCGCCGACAAGGCCAGCGGGACTTCTGCAGCCAATTGATCCACCTTGCCGACCTTTCCAGCAGATCGGTATGGACTTACTGGGGCCGTTCCCGACGTCGTCTTTCGGAAACAAGTGGATCGATGTAGCTACCGACTACCTCACCCGCTACGCCGAGAGAAAAGCCCCGCCAAAAGGCAGTGCATCCGAGGTAGCTAAGTTCTTCGTCGAAAATATCGTCCTACGTCACGGCGCCCCGGTGGTCCTTATCACCGACAGAGGAACGGCATTCACTGCCGACTTAACTCAAGCGATCTTGGCATACAGCCAAACAAACCACCGCCGGACGACAGCGTACCACCCACAGACCAACGGCCTCACCGAGCGGCTTAACAAGACGATCGCCGACATGCTGTCAATGTACATCGATGTCGAACACAAGACGTGGGACGCCATTCTTCCGTATGTGACCTTCGCATACAACACGGCGGTGCAGGAGACGACGCAGATATCTCCATACAAATTGGTCTACGGAAGGAGCCCGGCAACGACGCTCGATGCCATGTTACCCAACGTCACTGACGAAGAAAACCTCGATGTGAGCGAGTACCTTCAACGCACCGAAGAAGCCCGACAACTTGCGCGTCTCCGTATCAAGAATCAACAGACGACCGACAGCCACCGTTACAACCTTCGACGACGCTTCGTGGAATACCAGCCCGGTGAACGTGTTTGGGTGTGGACGCCGATACGCCGACGTGGACCGAGTGGAAAGCTTCTGCGACGGTACTTCGGACCCTACAGGGTGGTTCGACGTCTCGGCCCCCTTGATTACGAGGTTGTCCCCGACGGCATCACGAACTCTCAACGACGCCGATCGCGACCTGAAGTCGTCCATGTCACGCGCCTCAAGCCGTTTCATGCGCGTTAACAAACTGAAACAGTGTTTTTTTGTATTATTGTTGTATCGTAATTTATTCATTGTACTTTCTTGCCTTATTATTGTACCTTCATCTTTAATTAAAGCATCGGGACGATGCCTTTTTTCAGAGGGGGGCAATGCCACGTTCCATTTTTCAAGTTTTTGTTATCGTCCCAAAACACCACACGATTCTCAGCGCAAACCGCGCCTGCAGTTTTCGAGAAGGTTCCGGACTGTAGTAGATCATTTCGATAAGATCACGCCCACTGTGCGAACGGTACAGATTGTTCTGGAACCTACGCCACCGCCAGCGATAACGCTAGAACATTCGACGGCAAGAGTATAAATGCCGACGCGCTTCGCCGCTCGTCAGTTGTTGATCGAAGGCCGACGCTCCGTTCGCCGCTGTCAGTCCGAGACTGCTATCTGTGCGAGACTGCTGCTGTAATTGGACTTTCCGTTTACCGGGCACAGGTTCGCCCAAATAAACAGTTAAATCCCAACACGAAGTCTCCTGTCTTCGGCCACGTCACGACCCCGTGACAATATATATAAGCTCCAACGTTTTCAGCAGGCACTCACGTGGAGTTTACTTGCACAATAGGCGTTTGAGCAATTTATGTTGACGTTGTTAGTCTGGAAACGACTATGAAACAATATTGCCCTTTTTGGTAATTTCTTTCTTTTTTGATGTGTTGCCCTTCATTTGTGCAGTGTTGGAGACAACTTCGCTGCATATTATCGATGCCATAGATGACGGAAAAGCAAAAGGATGATCATTAGCTAAAAAAACTTATGGAAGGGTTTTTGGTCTTATGTCTTATGTCTACAGCACCCACACGTTCTAGCGGAGTCTTTTGTTGTGCTTTCGTGAGTGTGCCCCTTGTTACAGCTATGTAGCGTGATGTTCTGCAGCATATATATGAAGCTTGTACTGGCCAGCCTGAAGCAGTGAGCCGACGGCAATACAACATGACGGTTAATTAGAAAGGATTAGAAGGTGCAAAGCGCAAATTTTAGGATAATAATTAAATAACTACTAGCAGTTATAAAAGAGCCATGCATGTCATGCTGTGGCAGCCATTGTATTTCTCTAAGTGAACAAAAGCTGTTTGGCTGTTAGAGTATGCTATACTTGGAACCATACTAATCGTGAACTAAATGCATAGTGAATGGATATTTTAATAGTAGAAATATGCCTAAATTTGCCTGAAACAGGCGCTAAAATCCTACTCTTCAGGCAATAGAGCGCCTGCAATAGGCACGATGAACTCAGCTACAGAAGTACAAAACCAATAATTGCAGCTTAACGCTTGATACAAGCTTTCCGTACATAAGAAAAATGGACAGAACTATTTACCAGGAGAAGAAGCAGTTCTAAGTGGCACAGTGCTACCCGAAGAGCTCCATACAGTTTGAGTTGAGCTTGCTTGCCATTTTTCTCGATGGTTATTAAAGCAATGTTTGCCCACAAATTGTTCCTTTCCTTCTCACGTAACTATGTAACCAAAATAATGGCAAAACGTAAGAGTCATGCATTCGTTAACGCAGTTTCTGAATGCAGGTGGCGACAATCAAAGCCCCCCGAAGTGTACCCAGCAGGCTTATGAATCCGCCGAGGCCACTTGCGGGCGTCGAAAACCCAATCTTTAGTCTGTCTGACGCTAAGCTGGATGATGCTATCGAGGACATGAGTGAGCGAGAAACGCTCCCCGACAGTCCGGCAGCCTCTTTGCGAAACGGTAGCATAAACAACAGTAACGGACGCCTACCAAATGGTATGGGGCTATCCGATGTCAGGCTGGAGCCGCTTCGCAATGGGATGATCACTTCATCGGGTGGCCCGTTACTAAGCGGCAATGGAAAGCTGCTAAACATCCAGTGGCCCGTTGCATCCATTCCTATGAATTTGAAGAACCTGAACTGGGAGGATGACCAGCCTAACAAGGTAAAGATCTACAAGACTTCTGATACTCATATGACACATCAGGCTTGTGACAATATTTTTTTTGTTCAAAACAGCTAAATGCATCCTGGCTCTTATCGTTAGCATTCATGCATGCCGGTCAAGGAAGCAACAGGAGGGAAAAAAAGACAGGGATGTTAGCCAGTCTAGAAGGACTGGTATACTATACCTAATCAGGGGATAGGGGTGGTGGAGTTTTCAAGATTGAGAAATGGAATGAGTGAGAGAGCAGGCACATGCAAATTTGCACTTCACAGCCATCATGACTCCATAAGTCAATGACTACTGGTGCAAGTCGGTTGTTTTCAAGATGTTTAGCACTGCCTTCATGACCTTCACCCGCGATGACCTCTCAGGTCAACATTGCAGAGCAGCTTCTGCCTTGATCTGTCGCTAATGTATGCCAGCTAGAGCGGCTGCTTGAGATGTTCTCGGCGCATTGTGGAGAGAAACATTACAAAAAAATGCCCTGTAACGTCTTCTCACTCCCACCTTTGTCACAAAAATGGTTGTCAGCTATTTTGATTCAGCAGGAGAATCACTTCGTGAAAGCCACTCTCAGCAATAAGCGGCAAAGCAGAGTAACATTATTTCGGCAAGTGCAGTTGGTATCTGTAGACGTAAAGTGTTCGGATGGTAGCGGTGGTTTTCGGTTACGCAGTCTACGTGCTGTATCACTACTGGAAAAGGTGACTTCTTGGACGACCACTCGAAGTAGGCCAGCATCATGGCTCCTCGTTAGGGGTATTGTCTCGACCACCAGCCGCGCGCCCTTGAAGAGCTGATCGAGCAGCCATGTCGGCATGCGCATTGCGTATCACGGCACAGTGACTGTCAGCGGTGGAAATGCTAGATGGTGTCCTTGTTGAGTGCATTGTGGAAGAAATTTCTATCCACGAAGACCAAATGTGGTCCGCACCGTACGTAGAGCTGTCTTCGAGCCACTGAAGTCTGACTATTGTTCAGGCTGTTAGTGGTTGACTACCTGAAGAACAAAGATTTCAGGTAAAGAGTGTTCAATTTAGGGTGAAAACCTTACATGTCTCATCAAACACACACGTCTCCTCAAACTCACGCGTTAGCGGTGTCGCTACGAGTGATGAAACAAATCATCATCACGTGACGAAGTCACCACATAACATCATCATGATGTGACAGATCACAAGAATTTGTCTTCGCTACGACACTATCTTGATGTCACGTGATGACGCCATGACATGCATTGTCGCTTAGTCAAATTTAAAGGTAGCGAAAAAGCAGTCTGGAGCAGATGGCCTGAAATTCCCCCGGTCCTGGAGACAATGCATGACTGGGTTACGTGCATAAAGCTTCCTCGGGGTGATGGAGAAAGATCAGTACATCGAGTGCGAAGAAAAACAAGACGATTTTTCATTTCTAGTCACCTCAGGCGAAATAATGAGAGACTCTTGTGAGTTCTCCCAACAGAGACTACATGTAGAGTTTCGAGTACAACAAAATATGTTGTATAGATAAAATACAGTTATCTTGAACTGTTTCGATACCCAAGTCAATTACTTATGTTTGTAAAGTTAAGCTTAATGGGCAAAGCTACGCATAGCGGGTGAAACACTAGAAGTGCAATTGTAGATGCCTGAAACGATAACGTGAACCTTTGCCACGCTTACACGATAATAATGCAGTGAAGCCTTTAGTTATAAGCTTTGAAGTGCAGTGAATGCGCACAACTCATTCATTCTGTCGAAGAGCTTTACTGCGCATATGGAAAGACGCCTTCTGCCAATGCGCGTACTGCATTTAACACGCTCGACGGTTTCCTAAAGCAGTTGATTTAATATACTTAAGTGACTATGCTCTAATTAAGACCAAGCTAATAACACTGTAATTTGGTGTAAACACATCAATCAAGATACGAAAAATTTATTGCTCTTCTCTTATCAGCCCTAACATTTCCTCCTCACTCAACATCTTGACTGAGTGATGGGGACTAAGATCCGCTCTGTGAGGTCATCTGCTGGAGCGCTGTAGGTCGCGCAGTACAGTCTGCATAATTCTGTTTATTAGCCTTCATCTAGTATATCATTTCTATTACAGATACTGGGACCTTATCACTGGTTGCTGTGCTACGATGTCCATGAAATTGGTCGCAGCTTCGATTGACACGTCAGCTACAGATCAGCTTTGTATATGCACATCGTTTCACTACGATAATAGTGGGTGTAGCGCACCTTAATGTACCTTCTGGAACATTTGTGATGTGGCGAAATTCGCCACTGTCAATTATGACTAATTTACGCTTGGATGTTTTGCAGTGCGTATAAAATTGGAATACAGCGTGCGTCATGACATGAATGACGTGATTAATGCGTGAGAAATAGTGATGCCTATGATGTCACACCTTGCAATGTTATAAGTTTAATTTAACATTCCCTAAGTCGGAAGCAATGAGATGAGTGAACGCATCTGATATATAGATGATAACGGTGATAATGCATAGTTTTTATTTCTTTCAGACGGCCCTGGATCCGGATTTCAGTGTAACACCACTCACAACTTCCAGCCTCTCTACTGACCACAACGAACTCACAGTGTACTTCTAGGTCAACATCCTCTGCGACACATCCTCTGTGAAGCTGGGGTGCACGTGACGTCACCAGACGTTTGCAACTTCTGGAGCTCAAGCATACGCACGTGTTTCACATGAACATGGTTCTGGTTGACTTATGAAACATCCTGCTCCCGACGCTTCGGATCACAGATGCACCGGAAGCGTTGTCTCCTTTTCAAGACTCACTGAACATTCCTGCAGTGACACCATCGTCTTCCTGAAAAGCAAGCGCCATACATTGAAGTGGTGTTGTGCGGAAAAACTTCCAGTGTGCAGCCGCAGTGTTTGGGCTATTTCAACGTTGAGGTGGAATATACATGCCACCCAAGCTACTTTTCTCATAGTGCTACTGTGAGTGTATATATAAAGAGTATTATGGCTGTGCTCCCACTCACCAGCAATACCTTCTTCAATGACCAAGTTGGACACTTCCAAAGTGCTTCAAGGATAGTGACGACGGTACTAGTGTCTTGTTTCAGTGCGAACAATTGATTTCTGTAAAAACGGTGCAATTTATAAGATTTCATAACTTTGCACGAAAGCGAATTGTAGGAAAAAATTACCGATTATAAAGTATGAGCAAGGAACGATAGGTAAAAGTTCCGAAGCATTGTCTAAGCTTTGTGGTCGAGAGTATTTCATGTATTCATGCCACTGACTGACGATATTCACTAAGAAGAAGCCTGCGACAATCGCTTTGTATAAGAGGTAGAAGAATGAGAAAGGGAAAAGAGATCTCCACAACGTCATGAATAAATAATGAGAACAAGATGAGCACATGCACCCTCTGTGATAAAATGCATTCGGCCAAACTATTACATTACAAGTAGCAAAGCATTGAGCGTTTTAACTTCAAATGTCGAGAAAATTGTGTAATTTACGTATCTTCTCAGTTGGTACTCGATCTCGACACTACCGTATGCGTTGGCTTCGTTCTTCATTCAGAGGAGCTCCAGGATGATATCGAAATAATAAATTGCAGTTAGGTGATAGATTATATAGTATACCAGCAGGTGCCAACACCATAGCTTCGTACATGCTTCTTGACAGGCCCAGTCACCGTTACGTGCGTCACAAAAATCCCATCTCATGAAGCCTTTCCATGGTCAGTCAAGCAAAGCCACCAGGGCCCTGTAAAACTGACACCTTCTATAACATTTTCGTGAAGAGCATTTATTGATGTCGGGAAAAATGTATTTATTAAAGTGATAGCTTAGCTCGTAGGTTGTTTTTGTACATACATATAGACAATATATTAAAGCATCTACAGGATGGTTTATGTACATATGGTTATCAAGAGTTAGCTCACGCTAATATGCGGGTTAGATTTCCTATGATTTGAAGAAAGCGATGACCATTTACTATTGTTTCGCTTAATCGTAGAACTTCGACTATTACATTGCATGGATTATTTCTGCAAGACGTAGGGCAAATATCATATCCTTGTTGAGTTGTACAGATTCTAGCTGTTTGAATTTTGAAAACCCATTATACGAAAAGATATGCCAAAGTTCTGGAACTGCACATATTTCATTTGGAATTTCGAATTTTATTGTTGACAATTATTTCATAAAGTTCACACACACAGTGTGGACCTTCAGCCATTGGCTAGTTTGGGTAAAAAATATACATTTTGTGAAGGCACTTTGAAACGTATAGCCAAAGAAGTTATAAAATATCTAATAAAAAATCTGAAAAGGAGCAGTACAGTGCATAAAATACCCAAAAAACAGCAAAAAATAAAACTGTTACATCCCAGGAGGATGAAAAGAAAAACCTTTACTTAAAAATTAGAAAAGCCATCACACTAAACAAAACTGGTCAATAATAAATTGCAACATTCCTCTAAATAGTGTTTCTGAGTGTCGTTGTGAAATTTGAGCACACTATTATTTCAGAAGGTATAGCATTCCAGATCTTAATACCAGTGAACTGTAAAATCCGTTAACCATATACGTTGTTAGTTCGTGGAATATTCCTTTTACCAAACGTTACTTGTCTGGTACAACGAGAAGGGGCGGAAAATATCGACACATTAAAAGGAGTGGTTGTAATTAACAACCGTGTATACATAATTGGCCAGCTTTAATTTTTATAGCTTATCGAATGGCTAGATGGGTAATCAGGAATACAGAGGTTTACTAGGATAATTATACAAGGAATGAGTAATAATTCTTACAGCCTCTTTTTGAAATCGTCTAACTGGGTCCAGGTAAGTTGTGTACGTGCCACCCAAAGACTTAATGCGATATCAGATGTGACAATAATTGAAAGCATATTAAAAGCTCGTAGAATAGTGGTAATAAAATGTTGACGAGCCTGAGTAAGTGCATGACACCCTGAAACTAAATTGAAACACACATTTCTAACCTGTATCTGCAAGTCTGAGTTATTATCCATAGTGACACTAAGTTTATTGGGGCTGCTTGTTCTATCACAGAATCTTTAATTTTAATGTGTATGTCACTAAAAATATTAAAATCTAATCTAGAGTGAAATGTAATATATTTGGTCTTATCAATACTTATAAATAGTTTACTGCTTTATTACCACTTAGCAACCTTATCTAAATAAGTGTTAGACTTCGACAGCTTTTGACCTGTTACCATCCCACAAGTATCGTCAGCGTACATCAGTGTGTTACGAGACTGTTATACCCACGGAAAGTCATTTACATATAAGGAGAACAGCAATGGTTCCAGTACCGAACCCTGGAGAACACCAGTATTCAAAGGACTCGTAGAATACAAGAAAGAAAATTATTACAGCCTGTTGGCGACCTTTCAGGTAGTCCGAAAGAAGTTGTAAATTGATTCCATGGAAACCGTAATGTGGTCATTTATTTAGCAGTATTCTGTGGTCTAACCGTGTCAAAGAATTTTTTTAGATCTAGAAACATAACTGCTAATAACATATTTTCTGTTAGATCGGAGGTCCTCACCGAGCGCGCGCTGCGATTCCCGAATGAGACTGGTCAAGTGCAAGGATAAAAGGAACGTTTATTGATCGTAGGATCAGCTTTTATAGCCAGAAGGGGAGAGTGGGAAGTGAGCACTGCCTGAGCCCACGTGCGACTAGCTTTCTCGCGATAAGCGGTGATGGCAGCCAGATAGACCCTGTCGCTATATTTTCATTCAATGCTATGTTTATCATTTGCGTAAGGGTCGAAACAGCGGCGTACGTGAAACAGTTTGGTTTAAATCCGTGTTGCTGATAGGAGAGCATATTATACTTCGCAATAAATATAAAGGATTGGCAAGCATTTCCTCGGAGATATTGGTAATTATACTTAAATCAGATTGGCCTATAGTTGAACGGTTGAAAATAATCATCACTTTCATGAATTGGAATAACCTTTGCAATTTTTTAACAACAAGCTAAGATGGCTGCACTGACGGAATGGTTAAAAAGGTGGCACAATACCGGTTCGATGAGGTCTAAATTTTCGTTAGGAAGCCTCGCAGTTATCTCATTTAGGCCTGCCAATTTATCCAGTGGTAAGCCCAACACAACAGATCTCATTTCCTCAAGGTCAATCTCGTACATGACAATTAGGTTCGGGTTGAAATTTGAAAGAACATGATCGAGGGTTGGTTCCTTGAATCTTTTTCGCTAGTGTTGAACCTATCGAGGCGAAGTAAGTGCTAAACGATTCAACTGTATTGGAGTCGATGACATGAGGAAGTACCATAGAAGGCGGAGGGTGGCCGACAACGGTATTTGCAATTTTCCAAAGTTCTTTCGAATTTTGTTTGTCGCACACAATAATTCTGTTTACTCATTCTCATCAAAGCCACTGATTTATTACACATGATTTTAAATTGGCACAAAACGAATTCATTGTGCTTAAGCTGTTTCCATTCGTCAAGCCAGTAATGCTCGCTCCTTATGACCTCCAAGATTTCTTTATTCATCCATAGACATATTAGTGTTTCCCGTGAATTAACCGAAACGTTTGTGCTGCTTATTTTGATCGCGTTTTTGAGAAGAGAAATGAAATTCGAAAATTATATATTATCGTCATCATTCTATATTGGATCAAAGCTTGATCAAAGAAGAATATTTCTTAAAGCCACGTAAACTATTTTCGTTACAAACTTTGGCCCCATTCACGGTTTTTACTCTTGAGTTGATCAACCGAGACAAATATTGGGATATGATGTTTGATAGGTTTGTAATACGCTCCAGCATTAATATTTTTCTCGGAATTCGTCATTGTAGTAGACGTAGCTGTTATTCAAGTTGTTGTGGTGACGAGATTGAGAAGTCGATACGATTTCAGTAAGCATATGTAGTCATCATTGACTGAACCACGGGTATCAATGTTCATATCACCAAAAATAACAGCAGATTGTTTGACGTTGTTTGTTAGGTAACTAAGAATCATTTGAAGATTCAAGATTTCAAGAAAGAAGGGAAGACACAGATTTGGGGAACGATAAAGTACGCCCACTGTAATTCCACCCTGACAATAGGGGAAGAAGAATTGTATACGAATGCTCATTATTAACAGAAAGACCAACACCACCCTTGGACAACGAGAGTCACATGGCTGTGGTAGCATTGTGTAATCAGGAAGAGTAACGTTTTTATTTCTTTTAAGCTTAGTTTGAGTGAAAGCGGTTACGTCAAAGCGTTGTGGCAGCTGCTAAGTATGAGCGAGAAGCTGATTAATTTTTTTCGTATGCTGCGAATGTTGCTATGAAATATCGACAGGCCTCTGGCGATATAGTTGTCTTGTTGAGTTAAAGTGAGACATGTTGTTTGAACTCGGTATGTGTGCTGAGCGTAGACACGCGTACTACCTAAGTCACAGCGGCAAGGTTGCCCTCGCATGTGACCTGAAACACGCGCAAATTTTCACTTTTCCGCATGAGGATCTTGCCGTCAGCCACCCACACAAACTTGACATTTTTTATCGTTTTAGTTTTATTGCCGTTTTAAGCATAACCTTGTCCTCAGGACACAGGCATTCGTTTGCGAACACCGACTCGTTTCCCTAAAAACCAAGGGTCAACCCGTTCTGTCTGTGTTTTTGGCGGCCCTCCTGAAAATCTGTCTTGTGTCGATCTAGACAAAAGCATCACCACCACTTAGAAGTGTGGCAGCTTGGGCTAGTTGGTATGGCATGACGATAGTTATAGCGCGAGAACAAAAGACCACCATGCACGTCCACCATGCACGTCCGGAAGGCCACTCCAACGCGTTGGTACACAATGAACAGCACCAAGTGCGTTGTCATCAAGCCCTACACCCAATGAGAACGCAATTTTGTGCAGAGTCAAAGATAGGTTCTCATTAGGTACCAGTGTGATTCCCTTCAATTCAATATTTTCGCTTTTACTGTACTGTTTGAGCTCAATTAGTTGCTTCCTAGTTTCTATCAATTCCTTATAGACCCTAAATATATTTCTTTGACAATCTATGCAGCATGTATTTACCTCCAAAAGTTCCAAGCGCATGCTTTTCATTTCGTTTCAAAAATTTTCAAAGAATACGTTTAGGTGCACCATTCACTAAGTGAAAGCTATCAATTCGGCCTTGACAGCGTTGATGGATAAGTCCTGATTCCTAATTGTTGCAGTAAAGCCAGACATAGCCTTGACAAACTGCGCAGCCATATTCATCAATACTTTTGTGACATCCTTGATGCTGCCAGAGAGTTTGTCCGCTAAGGACTTTGCAAAGTCCCTGCCTTTCCTCTCTATTTATCTCTCTCTCTCTCTCAGACAAAGGATCTGTTGCACTTGACAGGATTCCACAAGATTACACTGGACAAATATGTTTTTCAGACCAATCCTGCAGCTATGAAACTTGAAAAATCACTAATTAGGGTAGATGCGTATTTGCCTACCTGAAACGACGCAAACCGACGGATTAGCAGAAGTGAAGCACGGTTGCCAGGACCCTCTGAAGTGTACAAGCCTGCTGCATGTTTTTCAATATAGGAGAAAAATATGCCGCCTCTCGATGAATTCCGGCAGGGTGACGTATGATTGCTTGTTTCGTGAGTGCGGTGACTGCCAGGATGCACAAGCGCCCGATTATGGCTTGCTGGCTGCTGCCAACCCGCGAAGTGTTCTTCGCTTTACTAATTAGTATACATGCAGAAAAGGGCACTCTTTCAACAAGGCTTATCCGAAGTGGCCTTAAATGACGCAAATCGATAGATTGGCAGACGTGAAACACTGTAGCCAGGAGTGTTGAAAATGAAAGTCTTAAAAAAGGTGTAATAGTGATCACTATGGGAATATGTTCCGTCGAAAACGTTTTTTGGTGAGCTATACTTTGCCCTGGTTCACGGGCTGCTCAAAGTTTCCACTTGTAATTTTCTTACTAGAATCATGTCACTTTTTCCTCCTGGGAACCCATCATGCTATTCTATAAGATATCACAAACTTACAATAATTATGACATGCCCACTCCAGCGCTACATCTCTTTATCGTCCACTCAACGTTCTGGCAAGGTGACTTATCTTCATCAGTGCCATAAAAGGCAAGGCCATAGTTGGAAACACTGGCACCAACAATATTTCCTGCGGAACAATTTTTTCCCGTTACTTAAAGCCACTAACACCGAATGTTTGTTTAGTTTCTATATGTCATCAGTGTTACAATACAGACACATCACATTTTACTGTATCCCCTTACTTGCATACACCGGCACCAACATCTTTAACCACCCCAAGTTCATGGTATATACTAGTTCACTGTATTCATGGCACTGCGGCCCAACGCTCCCTAAACCTTTCTAAAACCAAGAAGGTTACTCCCAGCGAGTATAACGCGGCAACTTTTTCCTGTCAGATAGTGCTCAATGTGCATGCCAATGACTGCTAATGGGAAATGAGAGACAGGAGAATTCGGCATTTACTTTCTTACGGCTTGCGCTTCGTATCTACTTCCCACCTTTAACCACCTCGAGTTCATGGTATATACTAGCTCATTGTATTCATGGCACTGCGGCTCAACGCTCGCTAAACCTTTCTAAAACTTAAGGAGGTTACACCCAGCGAGTATAAGGTAGCAACCCTTTCTTGTCAGATAGTGGTCAATGTACATGCCAATGGCTGCTAATGGGGATCGCAGCGTGCGCGTTACTAAATGTCAAATGCTCCTGTCTCTCATTCCCCATTAGCAGCCATTTACATGTACATTGAGCACTTTTTTTTATTGTTCAACAACGCACGAAAGAAATCTCTCACCGGCACCAACTTGGAGGTCACAATGCTATAGTTGTTTCATACTACAACAGCTACGAGGGACGAACGGGTGCCGCTATAAAACGTTTCGCCCCTAAAAACGCAGTGTCAGTGTCAAGGCTTTTCAGCAGCTGTAACAATAGCATGGAAGGGGCTGAGTACTACGAACTTGCTGCGAATATCTGTGGATGTTTCAGAAAAAGTGATAACATCCCCTATTCACTGAAATGATCGAAATGGCCACAGACGTCGTATAAAGGGTCTGCGGCTGCAATGCAAGTTTGAGCAGATCATCTACGTGTTGACTATTGTCCTTCAGTTGCATAATAGCACGGCACTTACTGGGCGTCATTGTACACAGTAGAATTACCAGTAGATATCTAGCGACCGCTGCGCTCCCCACTACGCTCTATTAACATGGTCATTTTCACACGAAGCTTAGATAACAATTCAGGTACGCCATAAAATAATCAAATGGGGTAGAAAGAAGCAAGGTGTTGCGCTCTTTATAAGATGTTGGTGCGGCAGTAAGCTGTAGTATGCCCAGGTAAATTTGGTACTCTCTTGGTGAGGGCCTAGTGAACTTTCAATTTATGCATTCCACAAGCTTTCCTTTTGCTATGTCGAGAGCCTATTGTACTTTCTAAATAGAGTATCATACATGGCCAAGCATTATGAAAGCTTGCCCAAGTGGTCAATTGCATTTACATAATTGTACAAAATCTCAGTAAGATCTATTGAGTACTTCTTCCATTAACCCTAATAGGTTAAGCAGGTGGGCCTTTAGCACATTTGCGTCCGAATGAAATGCAACGACAATGAACGGGACTGAACTAATGCCGTGGGGTCAGCAGCCAGGAAGCGTAACCACTACGCCTCCACAATGTATATTTGAAAAAAAAAGACTAACAAATTATATTCCTGCCCAGTTTCTACAACTCAACCTTCCAAACAAGTTAGTATGTATTTATTTATTTATTTCCATTTACCCTCAAGGCCAGAGGAAATAAAGAGGAGAGTGGTTACAACAATACAGGTAAAATACAAAATTGAATCAATGAGTACAGGCTTGTTAGGTTCCTGCGTAAACAATATTAGCTAAAGCGGTACGAAAAAGTTGGTGGTCGACAACGGTGGCTGTTAGTCCGGGAAGGTGGTTCCATTCTTTTGAGGTGCGGGGTATGAAGGATTGGAGCCAAGTTCTTGTTCAGCAGGGCTGGATTCTAACTTTGTGAACGTGGCCTACTCGTGAGGAAATGTACACTGGTATGAGTTCGTTGCGCAAATGAGAACTGTGGTGGAATATTTTATGAAACTGGCATAGGCGAGAAAATTGAAGACGGGATGCAAGGAAAGGAAGGTTCAATGTGCTTTTCATGTACGTTATGCTAGCGGTACGGTTGTAGTTACACAGTATAAAACGGGCGGAGTTATTCTGTACTAGCTCTAAGGAACTCTTTAGGTTATCAGTACTGGGATCCCATATGGAAGAGGCGTATTCTAATTTACTACGGACTAAGGTTTTATATAACGTTAGTTTTAATGGCATAGGGGCGGAAGAGAAATTACGCCTAAGATACCCTAATGTTCTGTTAGCACTGTTATTAATCGTGTTAATATGAAGTGACCAGGTAAGGCAGGAAGTAATATAAACTCCAAGATAGCGGTAAGAAGTGACTGACTCACTTCACACTCACTTATTCTATGGAAGTTGGAACAAACATTAGAAAAAATGACTCCAAAGCGGTTTCATAAATGATGACATTTGCTTTGGTAAATATTAAATATAATTGGTGCTAATTTGCAACTTTCACCGCCTAGAGAGGGTGTTAGTGCAAACCCAACACGGTTGTCGTTTAGGAGATGGATCAGCCGGCGCGCCGACAGCCGCCGCCGGTGTGCCCGTCGCTTCGAACTGCTTAGTATTTTCGGCTACAGCCACCATGTGGTCAAAGCTTTGCCGAGAACATCGTTGACTCTAGCATGTATTATATCCTATACTGCGTGTTGAGAAATGTGTGTGCGGCGTATTATTGAAGGAAAAAAAGTTTTGAACGCCGGAAGAAGAACACAGCCGCGGGTGCAGATAAAATCTCCAATGGTATGATCAGGAACCTAAATGACGAAGCCATTGAAGCTCTCACTAAATACATAAACAAACACTGGCTGGCTGGAACTGTCCCACCAGAATGGAAACATGCGATTGTGGTCATGATGCCTAAACCAGGAAAAAACTTGCCATTGAGAACATGAGACCTATCTCGCTCACGTCCTGCTTAGGAAAAATCTTTGAAAAACTGGTAAACACCAGGCTCCTCAACCATCTCGAGAAGAACAACCTCATTCCCAAAACTATGTTTGGCTTTCGCCCTTACCTTATTACGCAAGATGTTCTACTACTTTTAAAAGAACAAGTATTATTGGACATCTCTAAGGTTGGGGAAAACGTCGTTATAGCAGTTGACATGAAGGGAGCTTTTGATGACATCAGTCACAAAGCAGTACTAGAAGGTCTGGAGGAAGCTAACTGTGGAGAACGAATGTTCGACTACGTCAAAACTTTTCTTAGTCACAAGACTGCAACAATCAAGCTGGCACATTACAAATTCGACATCATTAAACCTCCAAACAAAGGAACACCCCAAGGTGCGGTATTTCCCCTACACTTTTCAATGTCGCCATGACAGACCTTGCAGGAAAACTCAAAGATATTGGCGGTCTACAACATGCGATATATGCAGACGATGTTACGGTATGGACAACCACAGGCAGCCTAGCAGAGAAAGAAGATAGGTTACAACAGGCAGCTAGCACCATAGAAGAGTACACAAGGATACGGGGTCTTCAGTGCTCAGCCGAAAAGTCAGAGCTCATTCGCTTCACAAAGAGAAAAGCGCGGAGGATCTACCCGAATCTAAAGCTGGAAGTCAAGCTCGACGGAAATGTCATTCCGGAGAAAGATGCCGTACGCATACGTAGATACCGTGTCATTCCGGAGAAAGCGTACACAAAACTGTCCGACTTCGGTAGTTCACTACCGAATTCAGAATAACCGTAGTAGAAATTGCCAGCGACAAGGTATGGAGCACAAGTGAACCGCCAAAGTGAGGCCGACTGAAAGATGGCATGGGCTGGCTGCGTGGGCATCCGTCAAATGGCAGTTGTGACGGTTGCCGCATGGCGACCGCACCATCTGTGAAAGTTGCGAAAGCGCGCAGTGATAGAGCGGTGTTTACTACTGTAACATGTCAATCACTGATAATGGGCAGTGAGAGGCAAACCACTCCGATTGGCACAGAGACTCACAGTACGCTTTTAGTTACTATGCACGCATCAAAGTTTTCATTGTTCAACAACTCAAAGGAGAATTCTCCCACCGGCACCACCTTGGAGCCCGCATCCAGTGCCTATTTATACGGGCTGGCCAGTGTGTGATCGGGCAGCGCGAGCAGTCGGGTTTTAGGGGCTAAGCTCTTTATAACGACACTAATTCGTCCCTTGTAGCCGTTGTAGTGTGTAACAAGTATAACATTTTCATAGTAATAAAGGCTGCAGCGCGAGCACGAATGTGCTAGAAGAAACAGACAAAGTCGAGGTACGGAAGGCAAAAGAGGACAACACGAGCGCTGTGTCCTCTTTTGCCTTCCGTACCTCGACTTTGTCTGTTTCTTCTAGCACATTCGTGCTCGCGCTGCAGCCCTTATTACTATGAATTCAAACCAACTAGCCCAAATCGCCATTCTTTTATAACACTTTCACCTCCGAGGTTGTCACAAAACGAGCGCTCCAAAAGGGTGCGCCGCCAAATTCTCGCGATAAAGCGCGGGAGAGACGCCTCGAGGCCAACGATAAAAAAAGAAAACAAGCATCCAAAGACTCCACGATCGCGCGTCCCTCTCCCTCGGAAGCGTAGGTACGCCGACAAAACCTCCTCACATCGGCGGCCGAGTAAGCCCTAGAAAGTTCTCGATGGAAAGGGGCGTGGTGATGCAGGGTTGCGTCATCTTTCGCGGACGGCCCTCGTACCGTATCGCCCTTTCCCAAGCCTTCACTGCATATCGCGCCGAAGAAATGATGAGAACTTTCTAGAATCTCGCGCGGAAGGTATTTAATCGAGCTGCCGAGATGGGAGATCAGGAGAAGTAGGAAGTTAGCGCCAGAGTGCGTAGGGTATCCCGCCGCGTCTGTCGGTGAAGGTTTTGTCCTTAGTGACAAAGCAGGAGAAGAAGAAAGTATGTGCCAGAGTGCGTAGGGTGTTCCGCCTTGTGGGCGAAGCCTTTTGTCTTCCGTGACAAAGGAGGAGAAGAAGAGGATTTCCACCTGAGGGGTGAAGACTTGAGCTACAGGCAAGAGTGTGTACCTCCCGCTATCGAGTGAAGACGCGTGGCAACAGCTACGTGTGTGAAGCCGACGTGTTTCCGGCGAAGAAGTTTGAAGCTTGGAGAGCGGCCAATTGAAGACGCGAGGTTTCCTGGAAGAGAAACGTCGGGGGCAGCGGAACGACAACAACGCTGGACTTTGAGTGAGTGATTCTCGGAAGAGTATCATTCAGACTTTTGTTACAAGAACTTTGGACTGAATAAGTTTTCTAACTCTTTAGTCTTTAAGTGTCTTGGTTGTTCGATGCATGCGACTGCATTGTAGTGCGTATTGTTGTCTGTGTCCGTTGTTTCGAGTGTGGCTGATTGTACTGTGTAGTACAATGTTTGATTGGTGACATATTGTATTCAACTATTGTCGAGTGTGCATACTTGTGTATCGTTTTGATCTACCATAACTGAGAATATAATTTTGTTTTGTTTATGAACTCTCGGCTCGGACTTGTTCTTTGGGCCACGGCCGGCGTCCACTGGCGCGCCAAATAGGAGCAATTCTAAATTGTCCACGCTTTGTGGTGTGGTTCGGGGGGCCGATACCTCGGCCCTTGGAATTAGCCCGGCGATCGCCTCCCGAATTAACGGGACACATGACAATTAATCTGGCGTCCACGACAAGGACCTTTTGGTGCACAGGGTGTCCAAAGTAGTGAGAAAGAGCCTCGAGTTGTTGATAGTGCTATAGGAACGATTTTGTGTGTTACTCAGTGTTCTCGTTAACGAGTGCAGGAGAGTGTTCCGATATACTGATTTAGGGAGATATTTTTTGCACGCGGCAAGGTTTTATTTGCGAGACACAATGGATCTCGAAAAGTTATTAGCTCTTGGTGAGAAGATGGGTCTTTCTGGCGCCGAACTACGGAAGTGGGTCACCCAGAAGGAAAAAGAAGAAAAATAGAGGGCCAAAGAAGAAAAAGGAACTGAGCTGGAAAAAGAAAGGTTGGTGGTCGAAAGAGCCAAAGCGGAAAAAGAAGCGGAGCTGGAGAGAGAGAAGTTGGCAGCCGAAAGGGCGAGAGAAGAAAGAGAGGCAAAGGAGCGACAGCCTGAAGGAAGAAAGAGAGCAACAATTGAAGTTGGAGCTGGAAAGAGAAAGACTGGCAGCTGAGAGGGCGAAAGAAGAAAGAGAAGCGGAGATGGCTGAAGCGGAACGGCAGCGGCAGCACGAGATGGAACTCGAGCGGCTCCCTTTGCAACAGCGAAGTGAAACTCCGGTCCAACCTAGAGTTGAAAGCAGCGAACGGGAGGACCACGGCTTCCGCTTGAATCCAAGCAAACTGCTCGTAGCGTTTGATGAAAGGAAGGACGACCTTGACGCGTACCTTCACCGATTTGAGACGATTGCGAGGAGCCAGAATTGGCCGGAACATCAATGGGCAACTGCTTTGAGTACTTGCTTGAGTGGTGAAGCGCTCAATGTGTACGGTAGGCTGACGCTGACCGATGCAGCCAACTATGCAAAGGTGAAAGCTGCTTTACTGAAGCGATTTAGATTTACTGTGGAAGGATTTCGGGACAGATTTCGGACAGGAAAGCCAGCTGATGGTGAGACGGCTACGCAGTACACCACCCGACTTAGCCATTATTTCGACAGATGGATTGAATTTTCAGGGACAGCGAAGGAGTACGATGAGCTTAGAAAGCTCCTAATTAGAGAACAATTTCTTACTAGTTGCCACCCAAGCCTGTCGCTGTACTTGAAAGAGAGGAGAGCTAAGTCACTTGAAGGCATGCTTGAGTTAGCTGATCAATTCTTGGAAGCGCAAGGTGGAACTAATTTGGCCAAGGTCAAGAAGGAGTGTCCCGAAGATTCGAAAAGTTCGGCACCCGAACAAAAGAAGCGTGCACCGGAGAGTGTTCCACGATGTTTTCTGTGTAACCGAGTGGGTCATTGCGCGAACAACTGTCGTACTAACTTTACGAGCCCTACGGTAGTAAAATGTTTCAAGTGTGGTCAGACTGGGCACAAAGCAGACGCATGTCGTAACGGAGGGAGTCAAACTCACCAGGTATCCTGTGTGCTAGCAGCACCTAAATCCGATGGAGATGCCACCACTGACAGATTCGTTGAGTTGAAAATGGGGAGAAACTTTTTATTGTGGGTGCTGTAATGACAAAACAGCCAACCGGTGTTACGAAGGAAATGTCAACGCTGCCTGGAAAAGTTGCGGGCAAAAAGATTATGGTGTTAAGAGACACCGGTAGTTCCACGGTTATCGTGCGGAGAAATTTGGTACGGGAAAGTGAGTTAACAGGCAAAACGAAACCAGTTTGCCTAATTGACAGTACGGTTCGGATGCTTCCCGAAGCAGAATTTGAGGTTCAAACCCCGTACTTCAGCGGGAAGGTTACTGCTGTATGCATGACGACCCCTCTGTACGACCTCGTTATTGGAAATATCGACGGGGCGCGAGGGCCGAATGATCCAGAATGTTTGGGAGAAGACCCTAAGATAGAGCCCTCGCCAACCCAGCGACCGCGAGATACAGTGGAGGAGCATCCCGTGACGGATCTCACTCGAGCCCAAGGTGAAGCCGCAGTGCAAGAGACAGTGAATGAGAAGGTGATAGTGTTGAATGAGTGCACGTGCTGGGCAGCTGGACTTACGTCGGCACGACGTCAACCGACCGACAGTGTAAAGGTGACGGAGTTGGCCAGCCAGGCCCAATGTCGTGACATGAACAAGCGGGTGACAGGGTCGGTTGAACGTCATCACCCGTTAACAGTGTCGGAAGTGACGATGGCTGAGTCGCCGCCTCAGACACCGTCATTAGAAAGGGCTCGCCGGAAAAGGACGAGGAAAAACAAGAAGAGATCGAGCGAACATCGCAAGAAAGGGCGAAAGCGCAGCTCGAAGTACATGGGATAAGTATTGAGGTCGAATCGAAATGTGTTTGACAGCGCTGAGTGCAATATGTTAAGTTAATGTGGTTGTCGTCCTGTGTCACAACTGTATGTCAAGTGAATCAAAATTTATATTACGGTGATGTGATGTATAGTATTGTGCAATTGTTGTAGAGACAGACGTTTGTACATTTGTATTGCTTGAAGTATGTGATGGAGTATTGTATTCATGTGCCTGTGGCTATATTCTATGTGTTGTGTGATGGAATTGCAATGTAGAATTGTGAGTGATCTATTGTGAATGGGACCTGTCATGAGCGACGGACTAGGTTACAGTCTTTTAGAGTGTGGGGACTGTACGCGCTTGTTTTTGGTGGTTTTCAATATTATGAGATGATATTCTTAAAGTGGGAACAGTGTCACAAAACGAGCGCTCAAAAAAGCGCGCACCGCCAAATTCTCGCGATAAAGCGCGGGAGAGATGCATCGACGTCAACGATAAAAGAAAAAAAGAAAACAAGCATCCAAAGACTCCCCGGGCGCGCGTCCCTCTCCCTCGGAAGCGTAGGTGCGCCGACGAAACCTTCTCGCATCGACGGCCGAGCAAGTCCTAGAAAGTTCTCGATGGAAAGGGGCGTGGTGATGCAGGGTTGGTGATCTTTCGCGGACGGCCCTCATACTGTCTCGCCCTTTCCTCAGTCTTCGCTGCGTATCGCGCCCACGAAATGATGAGAACTTTCTGGAATCTCGCGCGGAAGGTATTTAATCGAGTAGCTGAGATGGGAGATCAGGAGAAGGAAGTTGGCGCCAGAGTGCGTAGGGTATCCCGCCGCGTCTGTCGGTGAAGGTTTCGTCCTTAGTGACAAAGCAGGAAAAGAAGAAAGTATGCGCCAGAGTGCGTAGGAAGGTCCGCCTAGTGGACAAAGCCTTTTGTCTTCCGTGACAAAGGAGGAGAAGAACAGGATTTCCACCTGAGGGGTGAAGACTCTAGCTACAGGCAAGAGTGTGTGTCTACCGCTATCTAGCGAAGACGCGTGGCAACACTGCGTGTGTGAAGCCAACGTGTTTCCGGCGAAGAAGTTTGAAGCTTGGAGAGCGGCCAATTGAAGACGGGAGGTTTCCTGGAAGAGAAACTTCGGGGGCAGCAGAACGACAACAACGCTGGAATTTGAGTGAGTGATTCTTGGAAGAGTGTCATTCAGACTTGTAGGGCCATCATCACCATCATCATTTCTCAATCACCGCGCCGCACCTCTCGCGCAGCTGATGCTAGCTCGAGCTGCGCGATGATTAGAACAAGCTAGCGCACTTGGTGTGTTGGACGTGGACAGCCACCGCGGCACCGTTTGAGGCGTGGAATAAAGTGTGGCGAGAGAGCGACACGACCACGTTGGCCGCTGTCCCGACTTCCTCTTTCTCTACATTGGTGACCCGGAGAACACGCCCTTCGCCGAGCAGCCCGCTGTCCTGTTCCCGCAGCACTGCCCGCCAGTGCCGCCGTTCTAATCGACCTACCCTAAGGTATGGTTTATGCAGCTCGGTGCCGTTCTTGCGTTGAATGGCGTCACGGACCAGCCGCTGATGCACGCCATTCTTCATGACGCCCTTCTGGTACAGTTGCGTCATTTCTCTGCCACTTCAACCTCCAGCCAGCAGCCGCGGCTGCCGGGAACCCGCGACTTTCAGGTTTTCCCTGCGTCGCAGCGTGCTGGACCCTCCGGCCCGAAGCTCTCATCTGACCGCAACCTAACTTCCCCGACAACGTCTCTCTCCACCTTTGGTCCGGCCACTAGCGCAGTGATTCTCGCACTCGGTCACAGATCCGACGAGGCTCTTGAAGTAGTTCCTGCTGCCGACAACCTGTCCACCACGAAGTGCGTTTTTTCGAAGCCCTCGGCCGATGGTCCTTCTGGCACGCTTGCTACCTGCACGTTTTCCACGAAAGCGACAGAACGCGACACCGTGGCCCCACCAGACTCCATGACGACCACCTTGCCGTCAGCCTCGGAGCCTGGCACAGGTGATCTTTCGCCCCTTATTGACTTCCCGACCTCGAAGCTTTCGCCTTCAACAACGTCCGATAAATTAGACTTAACCTCTCGTCTGGCCACTAGCGACGCGTGTCCTGCGCCCGACAGCCCATCCGCCAAGGTTCCCGACATTTGGGCTGAATGCAACCAGTCAGCCTCGAGGTTTGTGTTTTCATCGTCCTCGGCCGACGACGCTGCAGGCACGCTTACCACCGGCTCGTCCCGGCCGACCTCCATGGCTCACAACACGGCTGACACGTCAGGTTCTACGATGGCAAGATCACCGAACGCCCTGGTGTCTACCACGACTTTGTCACGCCCGCTATTCACCTCTCGGTTGCGGAACCTTCACCCTCCCCGATGTCCAAAGGCGACTGTCCACCAGTCTCAAAGCTCTGCACGTCCTGCCAGCAACGACCACCATCGTCCTCGCAGTTTCCCGCAGCTGAAGTTAAAGCCACCAGCCATCAACCACGGCCAAGCTTCCAAGAAGCTGCGACTATGACTGACGCGCTTGAGGACGACGTGCCCGGTCCGCTTCAGACAGGGCTCACCAGGCATACCACGCCTGCGGTGGAGCAATCTAGGGGGTGTTGGCTAGAGGCAGCCATCAATTATGCAGACCTGCACGCCAACCCTCGTGTGTGGACTACCAGAGGTCATTACACGAGCACAGGTGTCCCGTCCAATACTCCGGGTGAGCCCACGCTGACTGCGTACCACCACCACCATTCCCCGGAGCCTTTGCTTCCGGACAGCAACAACCAGACGTCTGTCTACAACGCCAGCTCGTGTGTCACAACCGCGACGATGCTCATACCTCATACGTGTCTACCACCCATTACCCTACGTCGGCGACGACAACGTGCTTGGCGTCACACATTGCGGTAACTTTTGAGCCGCCCTGCTACGCAGCCATGAGTTGCAGTCACAGCCCTGAAGACGGCACAAGCGCCTACTCGGCCTATCCGACGCAATGTCCCACGACTAATTGTGTACCCGACTAACCACCGTACACTTGGCGGCATTGTTAGGACACGTTCCTGCGTGTGTCGGAACGTCTATCTATACCGGCTAGTCAGACGCCGCTCGACTTTGAGGGCTGTGTTGCGTCGACCCCAATGTCAAAACCCGCACTGCCGACCCTCTGTCGACGTTAGCAGCATGACCTCGGGACACACGGTCCAATCTCGGCCGGTCCGACCAGGTCAACGTGAAACCCGCTTGTCGGCAACCACAGCGACCTGGCACTTCCTTCTTCGTCCCTTGCGCTTCTCCCAGAGTCGCCCACCGGAGACACACTGCTTACCGATGGCCCATAAACGTTGACAACCTGGACTTGCCAAATGAACACTTTATGAATTGTCATTCATGTATATAGCATTTGTCGCTCTCTTTCTTTTTTTTCATATGCCTTCAAATTGCGCAGAGCGCAAGAAGGAGCCCTGTAGTGCCATCATCAACATCATCATTTCTCAATCACCGCGCCGCACCTCTCGCGCAGCTGATGCTAGCTCGAGCTGTGCCATGATTAGAACAAGCTAGCGCACTTGGTGTGTCGGACGTGGACAGCTACCGCGGCTCCGTTTGAGGCGTGGAATAAAATGTGGCGAGAGAACGACACGACCACGTTGGCCATCGTGCCGTCTTCCTCTCTCGCTACAGACTTTTGTTCCAGGAACTTTGGTTTGAATAAGTTTTCTAACTCTTTAGTCTTTAATTGTCTTGGTTGTTCGATGCATGCGACTGCATTGTAGTGCGTATTGTTGTCTGTGTCCGTTTTTTTGAGTGTGGCTGATTGTACTGTGTAGTACTTTGTTTGATTGGTGACATATTGTATTCAACTATTGTCGAGTGTGCATACTTGTGTATCGTTTTGATCTACCATAACTGAGAATATAACTTTCTTTTGTTTATCAACTCTCGTCTCTGACTTGTTCTTTGGGCCACAGCCGGCGTCCCCTGGCGCGCCAAATAGGACCACTTCTAAATTGTCCACGCTTTCGTGGTGTGGTTCGGGGGGCCGATACTTTGGCCCTTGTAATTAGCCCGGCGATCGCCTCCCGAATTAACGGGACCCGTGGCAATGATGGTGCCGGTAAGAGATTTCTTCTGTGCCTTGTTGAACAATAAGAGATAGTGCTCAATGTACATGAAAATGGCTTATAAGGAGGGATGAGAGACAGGAGCATTCGGCTTTTAGTTAACGCGCACGCTGTGATCCCCATTAGCAGCCATTGACATGTACATTAGGCACTATCTGACAAGAAAGGGTCGCTACGTCATACTCGCTGGGTGTAACCTCCTTAGTTTTAGAAAGGTTTAGGGAGCGTTGAGCCGCAGTGCCATGAATACAACGAACTAGTATATACCATGAACTCGAGGTGGTTGAAGGTGGGAAGTAGATACGAAGCGCAAGTCGTAAGAAAGTAAAAGCCGAATCATCCTGTCTCTCATTACCCAATAGCAGCCATTGGCATGTACATTGAGCACTATCTGACAGGAAAAGGTTGCTACATTATACTCACTGGGCGTAACCTCGTTGGTTTTAGAAAGGTTTAGCGAGCGTTGGGCCGCAGTGCCATGAATACAGTGACCTAGTATATACTATGAACTCGAGGTGGTTAAAGGTAGGAAGCAGACCCGAAGCACGAGCCGTAAGAAAGTGTCTGTGTGCCACCTTTCGTTTAGTCTTTGGAATGTCCGCTGGATGGCGGTGCTTCTATATGGTGAATATGTGATGAAAAAATGCGAAATGGTGGTACTTGAAGTGTTGAATAGATGGACGAACGGACACACAGACAGATGCATTGATGGACGCATAAACGGTCGCAGGGGCGTATGCATGAATGAACGTGGGGGCGAACGCACGATGAGACGGTCGGATGGACGCATGGATGGTCACAGAGACGGACGCATGTACGGACGAAATGAAGAACGAACGGACGGACGAATGCTTCGCCCCACTCTGCATCATTCACTCCGTGGATATGCTGACATTTTTTTTTTTCACTTGAGAAACTCACTAGCAGACGCCGCTAGCGTCGGGGTTAGTGGTGGTTCCACTCCCTCCTTCTTGCCAATAGTTCAAAAAAAGACACCAGACGACGCCACAAATCCACGTTTGCAAAAAGCGAGAACATCGTGCGTGCCAGTGAGGTAAGCGTCGCCTCGCGCGTGAATTTTTCGTCGCGCGAGGTGACGACAATCGGCCGACGAAAAGCAAGGAGCACAAACGCGGACGTCGTCTTTCACCTAGAATCAGCCAAGTGTTGCCATCGTTTCAACGACATGATCAAAAGTGCCCCATTGACAGCTCACACACAAAGTGTTGCCATCGTTTCAACAACGCGATCAAAAGTGCCCCAGTGACAACTGGCATACTGAAACCAGTGTCGTTTCGCTCAAGTGTAAACAAGAGCATATACACGCATACACAAACGCACACTCTGTTTGACTCTCTCACTTGCTCAAGTCCATTCGAAAGCGACTGAACAGAGCATTAATAAAACGCTTCGAAGCGTTTGAGTGCACTGAAGGCCGCTAACCCTCTTTTCGATGCGAGGGCCTTGCACCCTTTTCAATTGAGCAGGGAACCCGCGCACTTTAATCATAACTAAAAAAGATAGTTGTTTCTGATGAAATAAGTCACAGAGACGAGTATTTGTGACTTAATCTTCAATAAAATTTTCCTTGAATTTGTTGCTTTCCAAAAATAATTACTATCAGAAGAACGGCGCATTTTGAGCGCTATCTAACCAGAAAGAGTTGCCACGTTAAACTCGCTGGGCGTAACCTTTTTGGTTTTAGCGAGGGTGAATACAGTGAACTAGTATTGGTCTCAAGGACATACCGTCGCGCCACCTACGTGCTGACGTCACTCATAGGATAATGGGATGCATTGTCTGCTAGAACACCACATTTCCTACGCTTCTGCTGTTGATTGAATTATTGATTGATTTGTGGTGTTTAACGTCCCAAAACCATGATATTATTATGTAAGACGTCGTAGTGGAGGGCTCCGGAAATTTCGACCACCTGGGGTTCTTTAACGTGCACTCAAACCTGAGCACAGTAACGCCTGGGAGTCCACACCTAACGTCAATGCCTCTGCACAGGCAACCTAGGTCAAGGCCAGTGATCGAGCTCGCCTGACGCGATCAACTCAACGACGTCATTGAGCGGCGACGCCGGTCTGTCACGCAACGCACAGCGAGCTCCTTCAGCCCACGAACCCCATGAAGCAACCAGCGCCTTCCAGTCTGGCGAGTTTTATGCAATGCATGGCAACATCCCTCATCCTTGGGTGCAACCACGCACAGTGGCGGGTCCCCATTGGAGGATTCTGATATCACGGCCAGTGTCGCTTCTGGTTGGACGTTGGTGACGCAAAAGAGCCACCCGGTGCCAATAAAAAAAACCAAGCGGTGCGTCGCCAGCAGTTGACCTAGGCGTCAGAGAGAAGCCGACGTATGCGTGCGAAAGAAGGCATCTCGTTGCTTTGAGTCTGCACGCTGTCGGCGCGGCTGGTGTCCTTGTAAGCGGAGAGTTTCGTGGCGCCCTTCCTAACTTCGTCGACGGCGCGCTTCGTAACAGTGGATGGCAGCTGCGGGGTCGGCCGGCGTCAGCGACATTGATGCGGGGAGTGCCTGATGTTTTCCCTCAGTTCACCAGACTACTCCAGCACAGGTTATAGTAGTTTAGAGAATGTCTGGGTGAAGCATTGGTGAGTGAGCGTTGATCGTTTCAAGCCAAGTCAGAGCGCTTTGAAACCAAAGTTAATGCGGAGGGTGTAAACACGGCCGTGCAAAAGAATTGCTTGCGCGTCTTGCTAATAGACTTATAATGGGTACGGCAAGTAAATTCTAAACAGGAGCGAACAGCAAAAGACTAGTGTGAACGACGGAGAAACCTAAAGTGAAGGAACTCATAGAAATTTGTGACGAACTCCGCATTACTTGGGGCCGTGCGACACAAAAGCAAGTGATCCTTAAGATCATGAAGGATGAAGAAGCGTCTGCTGAGGAAGTCGATGAGGCCTGGGCGGATTTCAAAGCACGCCTTGAGGAGGCTGAAAGGCGAGAAGTTCGCGAACGCGAAAAAGCTGGAAGGTGAGAAGTTCGCGAACGTGAAGAAGCTGAAAGGCGCGAACGTCGCGAGCACGAGGCGGCCGAGAGACAGGAGCGCCTCGAGTTGAAACGAATAGAATTGGCAATCCTACAGTGTTCCAAGGCACCTAGCGTAGCTTTTGCGACAGTTAAGGTCAGCGGTTATAGAATTCGGCACCAACTGCCACCGTCCGTAGTAGGCGAGGACATGGCATAGTAACTCGTCAAGTTTGAACATGTCTGTTAGCGAAATGCTTTGGATCGGTCTTTTTGGGTGCAGAACCTGTTATCTCTTCTTCCCGGTGAAGTGCCCGACGTGATAACATGCTTGTCGAGGGAAGCGTTTGAGAGCTATGATGAGGTTAAGGAAATGCTCTTGAGGCGTTATAAGTGGTCACCCGAGGCTTTCGGGCAAAGATTGCGGTATGCTAAAAAGGGAAACAAGTCACACGTTGACTTCGCGTTTCGTCTTAAAGCCAATTTAATTGAATGGCTCAAGGGTGAAGGTGTTTATGACGCTCGCGATAAATTGGTAGAATGCATTGCATTGAAGCAATTCTACCGCTGCATCGAGGAGGCTGTAAAGCTTTGGCTGCAGAACAAGCTTGGTGAGCTACAGCTAAACAAGGCAGCAGAGTTAGCTGAGGAGTATTACACTCGCCGAACGTTGCATAGTATGGCAGTGCGCAATGAAAAAGATGAAAGAAAAGAAGGCTTTTCAAAGAAAACTGATCAGCGGAAACCCACTCCACATCGTAATTTCAGGAAGGACTCGTCTCTTACGAAGGACACTGTAGAGGAAGAGCAAACGGAACCGAAGAAATCGAGTGAGGTTCCTAGACAACACACTGATGCCACATAGACGTTTGAATCATGGAAGCCACTAATATGCTACAACTGCAAAAAGGCAGGACACATCACGATAAACTGTAAGCAAAAGTTTGCTTTTGCAACAATCTGAGAAACAGAAAAGGACATACGGTTGTTGGAGCCAAGAAATCAGTGTGAATGGGTAAACGGAGACTCAGCGGCAACCATGGACGTTGTCCATTCTTCGTTGGTGTTTCCGGATAACTTTACAGGGATTACGCGTGGATCAGACAAGTCCCCGAGAAGCAGAGTGCTTGCCTACCAATCGCTACGGTTGTCATTGAAGGCCCGTTCGGTAAGCTTCGCCGTGAAGCGAAGCGATAGGGAAGCGGCCGCACTTCCCTATCGTTTTCCTTATCTTTTTTTCTAATAACTCAGAGCAGCTTCTCAAAGAGCAGGGTAAATCGTTCTTCTCCAACTTAGCGTACGTAGCCCTCACACGATCGCAAGCACGGAAGCTTTCGCAGGATCTTGATCTTGTTCAATGTTGTCAAACACAACCTGCAAAAGCTGCTGATCTGCGTGACTACGGCGGTGAGTCGACGGAACCTCAGACAGAAATTCTCCGTGTGAGCCATTTGAGCAGTCACTCGAGCGGTCCGTCGCTGAAGCGACTGGCACGGTCTTTGTGGGCGAAGGAGACGACATGGCGCCATTGAGTCAGACCGAGAGGGGTGCAACGCTTTCGCCTGTAGCGGAAAGTTGGAGTGAGCTACCGTGGGTTGATCGAGAGAAGCTCATTCGAGAGCAGCATGAGGACCTCTCGATTAAAGCGCTAACGGAAAGCATAAACTTTGTACAAAAGAAAAAGAATGTTTCCTTTTTTGAGAAGGCAGGGCTCCTGTATCGGAGCTACACAAATGTGCAAGGTAGCATGTCTGAGCAGCTCTTGGTGCTACAAATGTATCCTCCCCAACTATTGGAACTAGCGCATGAAAACGCGTGGGCAGGGCATCTCGGCATAAAAAAGGGCAAGGCTAGAGTTTCCCTTGAGCTTTATTGGCCGAAGTGCTGCAAGCATATCGAAGACTTATTACGCTCATGCGACACTTGTCAGAGAGTGGAAAAACCCACGGACAAGTGGAAGGCACCCATGAAGCTTGTGCCAATTATCACAGAACCTTTTCGGTACCCAGTAATTGATGTTGTCGGGCCATTGCCAGAGTCAAGGCAAGGTTGTCGGTACACCCTGACGACCCTCTGTGTAGGCACTAAATTTCCGGAAGGAATACCACTTGAAGAGCTCAATTCCCCTCGTGTCCTAGATGCGCTGCTATCTATATTTGCACGTGTCGGATTTCCTTCTGAAATCTAATGCGACAATGGTAGCGTCTTCACCAGCTGCCTTACGTCTACCTTTTTGGATAAATGCGGAATAAAAGTAGTGCACAGCCCGATACATCACCCGCAATCCAATACGGCGTATGCATTCCGTTCTGAAACGGATACTGAGAGCTCTTTGCTACGTGCACAAATGCGACTGGAAAGCGTGTATTCCTCCCGCTATGTTCGCTTTGAGATCAGCTCCTCATAAGAGCACTGGTTTTAGCCCTGCAGAGCTTGTGTATGGCAGAAGTTTGAAAACACCATTCCGAATGCTACGCGAGTCCTGGGAGGGATTCGATGAGGACCGTAATGGAGTTGCGTATGTTCTAGACCTCCTTCAGAGGCTTGAAAAAACGAAATATCTCGTGGAAAGCCACATGAAGGCTGCACAAGTGTTGTCGAAGGACTACTACGACAAATCGGCGAAGAAGCGCTCCTTTGAAGTAAATAGTCAGGTAATGCTGCTGTGGCCATCTAAAAAGAACAAGCTTGACGTTCATTGGGAAGGGCCCACCAAAGTAATATCGAAGCTTTCTGATACCAATTATGAAGTAAAATTGGGATGTCGGCCGAACAAAATTTACCACAGTAACTTGATGAAACGTTACGTTCAAAGTCAAGCGGTCGTGAATCTGCTTTTGAATGCTCCAGAGGAAGAGGGAGCTGAAATTTTGAGCTCTAGTGATGTAATCGAAAGGGGATCGGAGGTAATCTTGGAGCAGTTGAACCTAGAGCTTAGGTTAAGTGAAGTCCAGAAGGAGGACCTGAGAAGGATTGTTCCCGAGTTTCAAGACGCGTTTTCGGACCGTCCCGGAAACACGACGGTGATCGAGCACGATATCGAGCTAACTTGTGAGGAGCCAATCCGTAGCAAGCTGTATCGTTGTTCTCCTGTGCAAAAGCAGATCATGAAAGAGGAGATCGATAAAATGCTGGAGTTGGGAGTCGTAGTACCGGGCGAGAGTGACTATACATCCCCTCTAATATTGGTTCAAGTGCCGGGAAATGATCCGAGGTCATGCTTAGATTATCGGCGTCTTAACGCCATAACTCGGGACCAAACTTACCCGATACCAAACCTAGAGGATAGGGTAGAAACAGTGTCACAGTCCAGCTATATTTCTACGTTAGACCTCGTGCGAAGGTTTTGGCAAGTCCCCCTTACGGAGCGTGCTAGCCGCTATGCTGCATTCGTTTCTCCATTCGGAACGCATTGTCCACTTAAGCTCAACTTTGGATTGAATAATGCGCCCTTTTGTTTTTCAGGCTTAATAAACCGCAATCTTAAAGGCCTCTCTGAGTTCGCTATGCCGTGTCTTGACGATGTCGCCATCTTCTCAAACAACAAGAAAGAACATGTCGAGCTTTTACGCGTCAAGATGAACAGGTTTAAAAATGCTGGTCTCACCTTGAAACCTACTAAATGTCACTGGCGAGGTGTCTTACCAGGGACACGTTGTGGGGCGTGGCTGGCGAAGACCATTAGAAATTAAGGTAGCCGCCATCGTGAACTATCCACGACCAACCACAAAATCTGAGATAAGGACATTCTTGGGCCTAGCTGGATACTATCAGCATTACGTGCTAAACTGCTCTAGAATCGCCAGCCCTCTAACTGACCTACTTCGAAGGTCCGAGCCAATTAAAGTAGTAAGGGTTTCAGAAAAAGAGAATGCGTTTTGCAAGCTGAAACAGGCCCTAAACGGAAAGCCCGTTCTCATGGCACCCGATTTCTCTAACAGATTTGTTATTCAATGCGACTGAGTGATCACGACATGGGAGCTATATTGTGCCAGGAAGACACTGGTAATGAAAGGTCAGTTTTGTATTTAAGTCGAAAACTCAGCTGCAGGGAAGAGCCATACAATACCTCTGAAAAGGAATGCGCTTGCCTCGTGTGGCCCTTTCAAAAGCTAGCCTGTTATGTCTCCGGTTCGAGGTTTATGGTCTAAACAGACCACTGTTCTCTGACCTTGTTAAATAACACGTCGCCTAAAAGTGGCCGATTACTGAGGTGGAGCATGATACTCCCACAGCACAACTTTGACGTTCACTACAAAAAAGGAAAGCTAAATGCTAATGCAGATGCATTGAGCCGTGCGTTTCAGTTAGTACCTTCTGCACTTTTCAGTCTCTCGCTAGCGATTCTGGGCAATTTCGTCCTCATCACGGCCTTAGCTGAGCGCTCTCGTCCAGAGTCATCTCCAGAGCCAACTTTATGTTGTATTCTATTTCACTACGTTGTTGTACGTGTAAAAATTTGAGTTCTCATTTTAAGAGCCTTGTGACCCATATGTGCCTCTTGATGTAGAGGGAACTAATTTCTGATAGACACGTAGCTAGGTATATGTTGTACGATACTTTGTCTGGTTTTCTGTCGGGTGACCGAGGGCACTTGCTTGTGTCGTGTGTTGTATGTTGTCCAACCGTTCTTGACAAGTTGGAGAACCATCGACAAGTGCTGAGACCAAAAATCGTCAGAAGAGAGGAATGAAGCTGGCCAACAAGTTGTGGCGACAAGCCAGTGGAGCTGGGATATGTCCTCAAGAATGGGATGTGTTCACGGGACGGAGCCTGGAGCTGCATTCTCCCCATGACCCTGGAGGTGAACCTGGAGGGACCTGGTGAACGAGCGCGCCCGACATCTGAGCCACGTGGAAGCAGCTCGTCTTTCCAGCGCATTGTCTGACTGCAGGGGTGCTGTTACGCCTGGGAGTCCACACCAAACGTCAATGCCCTGCAAAGGCAATCGGGGTGAAGGCGAGCGATCGAGCTTGCCTGACGCGATCAACTCAACGACGTCATCGAGTGGCGCGCCGGTCAGTCACGCAACGCACAGCGAGCTCCTTCAGCCCACGAGCCCGATGAAGGAATGGACGCATTTTAGTCTGGCGAGTCTTACGCGATGCGGGGCAACATCCCTCGTCCTTAAGCGCAACCACGCGCAGCGGCGGATCCCCATTAGAGGGTTCAGACATCACGGCCAGCGGCACTTCTGGTTGGACGTTGGTGATGCAAAAGATCCACCCGGTGCCTATAAAAAAGCCAAGCGGCACGTCGCCAGCAGTTGACCTAGGCGTCAGAGAGAAGCCGACGTATGCGTGCGAGAGAAGGCATCTCGGCCCTTTGAGTACCTAAGCTGTCGGCCTCAGTGCCGAATATGTAACACCTCTATTTATATGCTGTATGTAAACCTTGCCTTAACTCACTGTCGTCTCGTCCACTCGTCTATCAGCTCTGCGCAGAAGCAGTCGCGAGCTGAGTAACACACGCTACCAAATGGCTGGTGACCTTGGCGGCCGAGTTCGGAGCAGTGGCGCCTTCGGGACCATGTTGGCGTCGCGCCTTCGTAACAGCACACGGGCCTAAAACATTTCCGCCTCCATCGAAAATATAGCCACCGCAGCCGGGATTCAATCTTTCGACCTGCGGGTCAGCAGCCGTGTGCCTTAGTGATTACACCGCCGTGGCGGGGCTGTAATTTTGCTGTGGACACCGCGCGTCCTTCCCTTTTCTTTTTTGAAGCTCAGTGCTTAAAGAAGTGGTAAGACCTGAAATTACGGGCAAACAAACTATGGATTAGTGCTCCCGGTGGCACTCTCATGTCTAATTTTCATAGTAAAATCATAACTAAGAGCTGATGCAGCCAAGGGGAACGATGCAAGTGGTGTCGCGAAAGCAAGGCTGCCGTATTCCACTACTACTACGCACCAAGGCAAGCGCACGCATCCTATCTGTGACGTCAAAATGATTGCAGCGCTGGCCTCTCTAGTGGAGGCCCTCGCGGCTAATATAGCAATGAACTAGAGGCGGCGAAAGGTGGGAAGTAAACACGAAGCGCAGGCCGTAAGAAAGTGCGCGAGTGCCACTTCTCGTTCAGTCGTTGGAATTTCCGCTGAATGGCGGTACTTCTAGATGCTGAAAATATGATGAAAAAATGCGATATGACGGTACTTGGAGTGGTCACTAGACGGATGGACAGACAGACAGACAGACACACAGACAGACAGACAGACAGACAGACAGACAGACAGACAGACAGACAGACAGACAGACAGATGCACGGACGGACGCGTGGATGGATGGGCGGGTGGACGCATGAATGGACAGACGCATGGACGGACACACGAATGAATGCGGAGACGGACGGACATACGAACGGATGCACAGACGGACGAACGCAAAGACGGACGGACGCACGAACTGACGCACGGACGAATGGATGGACGTACGGACGGTCAACCAGATGAACGCACGGACGGACAGGAGCAACAACGAACGAAAGACGGACGCTTCGCCCCACTCATCATCATGTGCTCTGTGGAAATGCTGTGATTTTTTTCTTGGCATGTTTAGTGTCTTCGGAAAATTATTACAGTGGCTTAGCTCAGCTACGCTAAGATATACGTAGCGTGAGCTATGGACGGACGGATGGACGGACTAGCGAGCGAGCGAGTGAACTCACACGAGACAAGTGCAAACCCACTAGTGACACGTCACTCCAGAGTCTTCCAGGCATTCGGTGCGCCAGCTGTGCGCTGTGTTACGTCACTGCTCCTCGCGCTTGCGCAGAACTGCTTACCTTAAACCTCGCGAAACTACTGAACCTCAGCCAATGTAGCTTACGTTACAAAAACACTCAGGCACATTTGAGCACAAAATAACTTTAGGATCCTGGGGCTATTTGCTAAATTGCACCCTTCTCCAGCTACAATCAAAGTGTTACCTTGATAAAGTGCATTTTGCTGATGATTACTTTATCAGATGACTTGCACCAATATAGAGGAGTTGGAACTTCTAAATCTTTTTATCAGAATTAGGTGGAACATCTAGAAGAATTGATCACGTGGAACAGTCCGTAAGTTGCTTCACGCTGTTTCCCGTCTTATTTTCCCCGTGTTTTTGCTACTGCCTAAATTATGGTTTGCACAAAGTGTTTGCTTCGGGAAATTCGTTACTTTCGCTGACAGTCGATTCCAAATGCGATGGAATCACGCAAGCACACAGATCAGGAAATACCAGCACAATCGGTCACAGCATCGCACTTACTGGAAGGTCGGCAGGGGGTTATGTATATTCATAAATCATAGGAGATTAAGACGGCACCCACATAAAACCGACACTTCTGAGCCCATGTTCATGTGTTCTACGCATGTCTTTTCGTATACTCCGTTTCATACATCAAATTCATTGCTATGCCCCGCCGCAGTGGTCTAGTGGCTAAGGTACTTGGCCGCTGACCCGCAGGTCGCGGGATCGAATCCCGGGTGCAGAGGCTGCATTTCTGAAGGAGGCGGAATTGTTGTGGGCCCAGTGTGCTCAGATTTGGGTGCACGTTAAAGAAATGAGGTGATCGAAATTTCCGGAGCCCTCCACTGTGGCGTCTCTCATAGTCATATCGTGGTTTTGAGACGTTAAACCCCACATATGAATGAATCTATGCATTGCTATGAAGGCTAGCGAGACTTCTTGTATCAATGCGTTCGCACTAATAAATAGTACAAAGATTTGTGAATCTGATACATGATATATTTTCCTCTTTGTGCTTTTTGCGTAGTAGAAAAAAAGCGCCTCGTTATACGGCTCTTCTTTGTCCTCATTTCTTGGTGTTTTATTTGTGCGCTTGCGCTTTCGCAAGCCAAGCGCGAGAGCACTATTTCACACATATTTCTGGCCAAACTTTTTGCATAGCTTCCAGGGAATTGCACATTATATTTGAAACGTAGTTTAATGTACATCTGGCAGCATAGGCATTGTTACGCCTGAGAGTGGAGACCAAACGTGACACAGATTGCCTCTGCAAAGGCAATCTGTGTCAAGGCCATCGAGAGAGCTCACCTGACGCCATGATCTCAACGACGTCATCTAACCCGGCGGCGCCGCTGTGTCTTACGCAACGCATGGTGAGCTCCCTCAATCCACGGGCCCGATAGCAGAACGATGATGGAATCGGCGCCATTAAGTCTGGCGAGTCTTACGCAATGCTGGACACATCACTCATCCATGGGTGCAACTCAGTGGTGGTTGATTGGACGTTGCTGACGTAAGGGTTCACCCGGGGCCTATAAAAAAACCAAGCGGCGCGTCACCAAGCATGCGTTAGAGGGAAGAAGACATGGTTAGAGTGTCCGAATACACCTCGGCTCTTCGAGTCTCTAAGCTGTCGGCCCCAGTGCCGAATATCTAACGCCTCTACAGGCCCCGGAAACTCTCAAGTTCAGGTGATCACCTGTAGGGAGCGAACGAGACGCCTTTTTGCTTCAAACACCCAAAGTGGATCTACTAAACTCTCTCAGCACTCGCGCTATTGCACTTTTTTGTAAGAGCGCCCTCGTCAGGGCCAAGTTTTAGTTTTAAAATGATCAACTACTAAATTTTTGCTTACCGCTACACATAAAAAACAACTTGTTCTTCTAGCAAGTAGTTTTTCTAGCAAGCGTCATCAATTTTTGTAATAGTTTTTGCTCCAGCTGACTTGAGGTCAGCAGCATCCTATTGACATCATTATCCTCAATGCAAAGTTTGCGGTGGCCAACGATTGAGGTGGCAGGCAACAGCTCAAGGTACGTTCGGATTTGTCTCAGACTGCTTTGTTTCGCTGTAAATATTTGGAACCTCTGCCGACCAACACACTCTCTCTCGTTCTGTTTATTTTGACTCGTTCAAATGCTTTCGCTAATGGAACTCTTGTGACTTCCGCGTAACGAAGGCACCGTTGAACCTTTCATCGGATGAACAACTGTTGCAAGCCCGGGCCAATGAATTGAAACCACTTCAGTTTCTTAAAAACGGTTGCTTGCAGGGCTAGTTAGTTCCTTTCAACATATGTAGTTTTTTTCCAATGACTGCGTAGGTGTCACGTGGTAGCAGCGCAGTGCAATATTGAATTTTGAAATTTTTTCGACGTCTTAATCAGCAACCAGAAAAACGTGCGTTACTTGTGGCGTGGCTTCACGTGGGAACGAGTCACTGACTCAATAGCTAATTCTGAAATTCTATCACCAGGTAACACTAACCAGGCTGTTGCGATGAAAGAAGGTAAATAAATCACTGTCGCCTCGCATGTGTTTTCCTAGCTAGCCCATATATTAGTGTAAAAACCCACTATTTAACAGTTTACCGCAGTCGCGTTTGAGAAACATCACATAATTATGGGTCTGGTTTTGCTATAGTGTAACAAAGAAAGCGTCACATAAATGAGAAATACTTGTTTAGCAGCTACAGCCTCCTCGACCTCCTGACATGGAAGCAGCTGTATACAATGGGCAAGGAACCTGCTACATGACATGCCTTGTGAAGAAGCAGCCCCAAGTGATACACGTGTTATGGGGTACCATTATATATATTGTGACGGGGCGAGGTCTAGGCTTACAGGATAGCGTCCACCGAGAATCGGCAGCCGAACAAGATGTCTGAGTTGCCTCTCGTGCAAGCGCCTAACGCAAAGGCGTCTTCTTCATCTTCGCTAAGTGCCACGCTTGCTCCTGTCGATGATGCACCGTAACATCACTCCCCTGCGGCGGAAGCGCCGTCACGGCACTTAGTACGGCGGCGACGAACGAGGAGGGTGATACGGTTTCAGTCTGGAAACGTGTACAACGTCTGTCTGGAGTGAGGTGGTCGAAGAGGCATTGTTTAGGGGTGCGATCTCGTAGCTCACGTCTCTAAGTAGTCATAACACTTTGTAGGGGCCATGGTAGTGTGATAGTAGCTTCTCTGATAAGCCGACTTGGCGGTTTGGTGTCCAGAGAAGAACCAGAGACCCCGGCGAGAAGTTCACGCTTTGGTGGCGACTGTCATAGCGGTCTTTTTGGTGCGCTTGCGACAAGTGCAGCCGATCACGGGCAAGCTGACGGGCTGCATGGGCTCGAGAAACGACATCGCTGGCGTACTCAGTAGACAAGGGGGCAGCCGAAGGAAGGAGCGTTTCAAATGGTAATGCTGGATGTCGGCCAAATAGGAAATAAAACGGCGAATAACTAGCTGTGTCGTGCCGTGAACAATTGTACGCGAACGTGACAAAGGGGAGTGCTTTGTCCCAGTCACCGTAATCTGGCGAAACGTACATTGACAGCATCTGCGTCAGCGTTCGGTTCAGACGCTCGGTCAATCCATTTGTCTGTGGATGATAAGCGGTGGTAAGCTTGTGCTCAGTGGAGTAGGCGCGGAGAATGTCATCCACAACACGTGACAGAAAGTACCTTCCTCGGTCAGTAAGCAGCTGCTGCGGAGCGCCATGATGAAGAATGACTTCATACAAGAGAAAGTCAGCGACGTCAGTGAAACAGCTTGTCGGCAGTGCTTTAGTGATGGCAAAGCGTGTGGCGTAGTCTGTGGCGAATGCAGCCCGTTTATTTCCGGAGGTGGACGTAGGAAACGGGCCCAACAGGTCAAGGCCAACACGGAAGAATGGTTCCATCGGTATGTCAATGGGCTGTAGGAGGCCAGACGGTAGCACAGAGGGGCGCTCGTGGCGTTGGCAGCGGTTGCAAGCAGTGACGTAGCGAACTACAAAACTATACAGTCCGGGCCAGAAAAAGCGAAGTCGCACACGATCGTAGGTACGAGAGACGCCTAGTGACCTGCTGTAGGTACGTCATGTGGTTGTTCGAGAACGCTGGTACGCAGGTGATGGGGAAGCACGAGTAGTAATTCCGGGCTATCAGCGTTGAAGCTGCGACGGTACAGAATGTTGTCGTGCAGTTCGAACAGGCGAACGGAAGGGTCTGTTGGAGCAGAGGTCAGACACTCGGTGATGGAGAGTAACGACGGGTCACGTCGTTGTTCGGTGGAGATATCACCCAAAGCGTGGATGGAGAGAACGCAGAGGTCTGAATCAAGATCTGTCAAGTCGGGCGTTTCAACCGGATAATGTGACAAACAGTCTGCGTCTGTGTGCAGGCGTCCCGACTTGTAGTGGACCACGAATGAGTATTCTTGCAGACGGAGCGCCCAGTGACCAAGACGTCCAGATGGGTCCTTTAGAGATGACAGCCAACAAAGAGCGTGATGGTTCGTAACAACGGAAAAAGTTCGGCCATACAGGTAAGGCCTGAATTTCGCCACGGCCCACACTAAAGCTAGGCATTCACGCTCAGTGATGGAGAACTTCCGTTCGGCAGGTGAAAAAAGACGATTGGCGTAAGCAATCACGCGGTCCTTGCCATGCTGTCGTTGGCCAAGGACCGCTCCGATTCCACGGCCACTGACATCGGTCCGAAGCTCTGTAGGTGATGCAGGGTCGAAATGCGCCAGTATTGTTGGCGTAGTCAGCAGATGGATAAGAGCCAAAAAGGCGTCCGCTTGCTCTATACCCCATGCGAAGGGAACGTCCTTCTTTAAGAGATCAATAAGCCGTCGAGCGATGTCGGCGAAGTTGCGGACAAATCGACGAAAATAGAAAAATAGCCCTACAAAACTTCGGACGTCCTTGGTTGAGCGTGGTTCAGTAAATTGTTATACTGCTCGCACCTTTTCGGGATCTGGTTGAACACCATCGGCACTGACAAGGTGGCCGAGTATGATGATTGGGCGAAGTCCGAAATGGCTTTTTGCAGAATTGAGCTGGAGAGCAGCTCTTCGAAAAACATCCAGAACGGCTGACAGACGTCTTATATGGCTGTCAAAGGTAGGTGAAAAGACGATGACATTGTCCAAGTAACATAAGCAGATGGACCACTTATATCTCCGGCGAAGGGAGTCCATCATGCGCTCGAAAGTTGCCGGCACATTACACAGTCCAATCGGCATGACTTTAAACTGGTAGAGGCCGTCGGGCGTAAAGAAAGCGGTTTTTTCACGATCCATCGGGTCGACGGAAATTTGCCAATAGCCGGACCGAATGTCGATAGACGAAAAGTATTGGGCACCATGGCGGCAATCGAGGGCGTCATCAATCCGAGGCAAAGGGTCAGTAAGCAGCATCTTGTGGGTCACTTGTGGGTCACTTTGTTTAAATGGCGATAGTTGTGGGTCACTTTGTTTAAAAGCATCTTTGTGGGTCACTTTGTTTAAATGGCGATACTTCCCGCACAAGCGCCAGCTGCCATCCTTCTTCACAACGAGCACGACTGAGGAGGCCCAGGCTGGATGAGGGTTCTATTACGCCTTTAGTAATCATTTTGTCCACATTATTTTGAATTACTTGGCGTTCCTTGTGAGATACGCGATATGGACGCCACCGTATAGAACTGGCATCACCAGTGTTGATTCGGTGAGTCACTGCACTTGTTTGGCTGAGAGGGCGGTGGTCAAAGTCGAAAACGTCTCTATATGATGTTAGCAGACTACGGAGGCTGGCAGCTTGCACTGCAGTGAGGTCGGGAGCAATGATCTTGTTAATGTCATCTGCAGGCAGAGTGTAATTGCGGCCAAGACAGGGGATGTAGTATCGGTGTCCAAACCAGTAACGTTGCAGCTGTCAAGTGGAGATAGGGTGGCCAAAGACATGTCTTGCGGAATAACTTGAGTCAAGAGACTCACGTTGAGTGGTGGTATAACCACTGTGATATTAGCGACGGCGACAACAGTGTGAGCAAGGGCGACGTCTCGGGCCATCAGTACGTCGACTATAGGAGTGACGAGGTAGTCACCATCGGGCACATGACGTGAGCACGACAAAGTTACATATGTAGCAGCTTGCGGAGGCAAGCGAACGTGGTGACGAGAGCATAAACGGGGAGAATAAATAGTCAGCTGGAAAATCGGCAAACTGCGGCAGTTCAAGCTGAAGAGCACCAGTGGCACAAACAATGAGCGCAAAATGACGTGACAGGAAGTCCAAACCAAGTATTAGGTCATGAGGACACATTTCAATGACGGCAAACTGAACTAATGTAGGATGACCGGCAATGGACACACGGGCCGTGCACATCCCTTGAACATCAGGGGTCCTCCCATCAGCGACACGAAATTTGTGGTAAGCGGCAGGCGTGAGCACTTTATGTAGGCGTCGGCGAAGGTTCGCGCTCATTACAGAAATGTGCGCTCAAGTATCTTTAAGGGCAGAAATAGCCGCACCGTCAACGTCAACGTCTAACAAATTTTGTCTCGTCGGAAGCGTCAAGAGAGAATTTGTGGATGGAGTCGAAAATGCAGCGTCACCTCCGGGCGATGCATCGTTTAGTTTTTCGGGTAGGCAGGAGTGGGGTTGAATGGGGACGACGGCCTACGAGTCTGCGGTGAGCGAGACGACTGGCGACGTCCTGGAGGCGAACGCGACTGACGACCATGCGGTGACGGATATCGGCTGTTGAACCTTCTGTAGTTGTTTTGCGAAAAAGGCTGCGCGGCAGACGCGAAGCGGGTGCTGTCCTGTCGGTAGTGAGGTTGAGATGAAGTCCGAGGCGGCGAGGACCAGCGGTAATTGCAGTAACGGACGACATGACCGATACGGTGGCAATGAAAACAAATTGGTCGATTGTCGACGGTTCTCCACGCAGCAGGGTCGCGAGATCGGGCCGTAAACTGCTGCTCGTGATAGGACGAGGGTGGACGCCATGAAGCTCGCTGCGGGCTGGACAAAGCGCACACCGAGGGAATACCTATGCTGGCAAGTTCTTGGCGGACGATGGCTTGAACTATGTTAGCAGTGAGTGGGGTGGTGTCACTTGCAATGGTGTGAGCCGGAGCAGAGGCAAATGCTTCAAGATCGCGCCGTTCAATTCGGGTCACCTGATCCGATGAATCTAGAGGTGGTGGCTGTGCTCTTGCCCGGTCTTCGCAAGATGATGTTGCAGCCGTATTTGGAAGGCGGGTAAACACGCTGTTAATCCGCCGGCTCTTCGCTTGCTCAAAGCGCCGACATTCCTTTATAATGGCGTCCACTGTAGAAAAATTTTTGCAGATGAGGAGGTTGAACGCGTCATCCGCAATCCCCTTAAGAATATGTACGACCTTGTCAGCCTCCGGCATCTCAGCATTGGCTTTGCGACACAACGATAACACATCTTCCATATAGGAGACGTAAGACTCGGTAGAGGTCTGCGCCCGAGACGCGAGCATTTTGTTCGCGGCCATTTTTCTTCCAATCGGCTTTCCGAACAGGTCCAACATTTTCTCCCTGCACACTGCCCAACTCCCAAGTTCTGTTTCATGGTTCTCATACCACGATTTGGCAGTTCCCCTGAGATATAATTACAGGTTTGCCAGCATAGGAGTAGGACCCTATCGGTATCGAGTACTCGCACGTTCGCACTCTGCCAGCCAGTCTTCAACGTCAACTTCATCTGGATCGCCGGAACCGCTGAACGTGCCAGGATCCCGCGCGGGTTCGAGCACGAAGGTTGTGGTCGCAGAAGGAGATGTAGTTACCACATCATCTCTGGCCGCAGGAACACCAGGAGCAGATGCAGACGCCGTACTCTCTGTCATCGTTTGGAATGACCTTTCAAACGTCGGCCGCTGCGAAGTTCCGTTGCGAGGCGGTTGCCCAGCACTTCCACCAAATGTGACGGGGCGAGGTCTGGGCTTACAGGATAGCATCCACCGAGAATCGGCAGCCGAACAAGATGTCTGAGTTGCCTCTCGCGCAAGCGCCTGTTTGTTTGTTTGTTTGTTTGTTTGTTTGTTTGTTTGTTTGTTTGTTGTTTGTTTGTTTGTTTGTATCCTTTAATCCATGGCTCGTACCCACTCTGGGGGATTGGCCAAGAGAACAAATAGTCTCATATGAACGATAACTGCATTATTGCTTACAACGAAAACAAAAAGGGGGGGAGTTGTATAGTTAAGACAGTATGTTGGAAAAAAAGAAATAAACCAAAGATTTAGATAGTGAGAAAAAAATCAATAACAAAGTAGACACTAATAGCTACAACTTGATTTTGGGAGTCGACCAGACAGCTGGTTTTGCCAAACCCGATTAATTTGGTATGTCACGGATTTATCCAGAATAGAAAATTACTTTTCGACCCGTTTTTTTTAGTATTTGTTAACGAGGGCTTTATGTTGAAAAACGTTTAGAGTCTTGAATAAAATTGAATAAAATGAAGCGCCTAACTCACAGGCGTCTTCTTCATCTTCGCTAAGTGCCACGCTTGCTCCTGTCGATGATGCACCGTAACAATATGTATAAAATACTGCTGTTTACTAGTTAACTGAGTTTATTTGTCCACTTTGGAAACTTTCATGCATTGATTTCATGCATACATGTCTGGTGATGTTACTTGTTTTTCCAGACTGTCATGCAACGACAAGATGACTACCTCCGAATGTCACCTCTGCAAGCACGTTGAAATATCTGAATGTCCACTACAACAGGTCATCTCGAACCTCACACATTTAATGCTGTACTTGTGAATGTTTTACCACAGATATTGTGGAGGGGTGCTTTCGATTGGCCACAAACATTGGCTGTCTACCATGGCATAGAATCTACACTTCAATAGTGTTGAAACAGTAACACTATTAGTCAGATTGTGCGGCACTGCTGAGCTCAACAACACACTGTTTGATCCCAGCCACAATGGCCATATTTCGATGGGGGTGAAACGCTGAGACGTTTGTGTGCTTAAGGGTTTGTGCGATTCACCTGCACCACAAGATGCATTTTACAAAGTGCTGCACCTCGCCATTCGTTTCAGTGGCGCAGCAATGGCATCTTCTAAATCGTGCTGTTCATTTCAAAAAGCGCAGGAGAGATACAGCACATAAACTAGTTCATGATTTTTCTGTACCTTCTGCTCTGACAGCGCTGGTTTGGTGCAGCCGCAACCACAGCTTAACAAACAACATAGCATTACACGTAGGTACTGTACCCACCTCTACAAATGCGGCGTCTTTTGCCAAGATGTTTGCATCTCATTAAATTAAGCGAACAAAAATAAGGATTCCACCTTGTCGGCACCTGGTCATTCACTTGTGATGCTGTACTGCTGAACTGATGCTGCACAAGTTCTGAACATCTTGTGCACAGCTGAGAACGAGTTCCAATTGGTACAGGTGAAGTAAACTGGCCCTTAAAAGATGGAAGCCTGAAAATATGAAACCTTTGTCACATATGGTGTCAGAGCAAATGTTTCGACAAGCAGTCTTCTCTCCTGTGAGGCTACAATGTCATTTGTTTGAACCACTGGACGCCAGCATCAATTTAAATTTGCCAACTACTGTATGACGCACGATCACTTCATACTTAGCATGTGAGTCGTCAGAAATTATTAATTGGAAAACGAACGCCCCTGCTGTGAGGGGCATAAACAAGCTTTCCGACATTTATTTTTGCATTGTGACAGTTTACGAACAACACCCAGAACTGTTTTGTCTTAATTAACTGTGTTTAGCTCATACACGTTTACAAAACGATGCGCCAAAGCTCATAAAGCTGCACTCAATGCTTTAGCTTTGCACTTATGTTCAATGAGCTCCTAAAATAATAAATCATTAAGGTGATGAGCATTTGCAGAACAGCTTCGTCAAAGACGTTAATGCTGTCGCGAAGAGCAAAATTGTGTTCATTGCATGTGGTACAGTTTTTTGTTCTTTTTGTTTCATATAGTAAAAAGCGTCCTAGACGTCTTTGAGCACATCTGTTTCTGTTTAATTGAGTTGTCATAACTATAGTGTCTACCACTATGAAGAGAAATTCTGTGCACTACGGTCATGAAAAAAAATTTAGAAAGAGTCACAGGTAGTTGAAACATACATGACCTTGACTTACCACAGCCACACTGCAAGATAGTACGTATTTCAAGTCCTAACCTCTAAAAGTAGCAGGGAGAAAAGAACTTCAGCTTTCAAGCACAAGTATACTGGAAGAGTAAACACAATAACAAGTGTGTAATAAATGTGACCTTTATTGATCCAGTATTTGGACAGATTCATATCATGTACCACCAGTTGATTTCAGGAGTGCTTGCTTGCAACAGAGTGCTCAAGTTCTATCGATATGTCTATGCAAAAAAGGAATTGTGCTCAGAGCTCAGCAGATAGTGTACTGTAAAAACACCAGCAAAGATGTACAAACAACAAAATTGTACAATGCATGCCTAAAGCTTATTCTCATAAAACTGGGCTTTTCGGTTTGTAAGCACACACCTCATAAGTGTTTCTTTAGCATACATGTTCGCTGCATACTCAGCAGACCGGTCATTACCTGCGATGAGAAAATCTAGCTGTATTAACTGTGTAACTTAATTCTAGCAATAAATGTAGCAAGCCTGAAATATTTTTAGGCCCATCACCTAAATACGTATTACCTATGATATGGGCCCACGGCTGAGAATTAAAAGTAGTGCCTACCCTTTCGACACGACGCAACACTGCACAATTGTGAAGAACTCAACGTTGCATTGCAGAGCGAAAAAATTCAGAAGTGCACGCATCCGCAATTGCTTATTTAACAAAATTAGCATAACTACATTGCTCTCCCTGCGTGAACTATCTATCGGCAATGCACAACTTTCCTTCCCGATTCCAAATCATGCATTCACTTCAATATCACCTCTACAGGGCCAGCGCCTTATCTGACGGCAGAATCGTACCCTTGTCCTTAAACCACGCTATTTAACTCGAGCGCCGCAACACAATGAGAGCGATGTTCATTAGGCGATCATGATGTTCAGTTATATGCATATGCTTGTTAGCTTTCAAAAGTCCTTACACATAGGTTCAAAGCTTTCAATATGTATGAGTGTCTTGTTTTGTTCGGACCCGACCGCACACATTGATTGTACTAGCTTGGACACTCACAATAAATGATGCAAACCTTACTTGATTGACGTTGTTTATGCCAGTCGCGGGCAGCTAGGTCACCTGGCGATAATTACAGGCGCGAAGTGCCATTTAGGAACGAAAAACAAAACCACAGGAAGCGAGCAGCGCAACTTCATACTACTAATATTTTGCTGGAATAAACAGTGGTGTGTGTGTGTCGGCACTTAGAAATTACAATCACCAGATTACCATGCAGAATTCCGCCCCTGAATGATTACCTACATAAAGCTGGACTCACGGCATCTTTGTTATGTCTCTTTTGCAAGGAATAAGAATCAATAGATAATTTCATTTTATCATGTCATCGATGTTTTTATCAAAGGAAAAGATACCTGGTCGAACCAATGGAGAAGCTAGGTTTAAAAATAAACGTGGTAGTAATTTTATCCTTCGAAGGGATTACATTAGGTTATAGCCACAGGGAGCTTTGCTCTGCCGTGTGTGCGTACACAAAGGCAACAAATATATTACCTTGATAATGTATTGTTATTATTATTTCCGGCTACATGACTACCTGAATGCCTGACTCATAACTAACTCACTTGATGATCGTGCCATCCGGTTCTTGGCCGATCCCCCTTTGTGGGCGAGTGCCAGCAAAGCTAAAGGCTCATCATCATCATCACCAGCCACGTGCCCCCCACCCGCAGCAAAAAGAATGCTTCTCTTTATTGATGATGATAGTACTACCAGCACCATCTCGCCTCGTAGTATTGCAGTTCAGTACCCCGCCGCTACGTATTTGCATGCTATTTTGATACATGATGTGGCAGTGCCCCCGCTTGCGCGTTTCAACAAGGAGGATCACGTAAACGAGGCAGACTATTTAGAATGTATTCCAAGTCCACACCTCGCGAAACAACTGCGGGCGGTTCAAGGAACCTGTGAAGCAATCGAGAACCTCTGGTCCTCGACCCCGTCACAGGTGCCGCCATCGGCGGGTTATTAGGAACTTTCTTCTCAGGACGCAAATAAAGTTCGTATGTCTGTCTGTGACTCAAAAAAACGCGATATTGGCGTGATATAGTTAATCGAGTGTAATTATTACGTAGGTAGATAGATATGTCAACAATATTACAATCTGCTGAATATCAGGTGTTGAAATATTGCCGTCCTTCTTCTTCCATCAGTGTCATACGGTTGTAATGTGAATTAAGGCTTCGTTGGAGAGTAGTGTACCTGCAAAAACGACGTGACGTTTCAGGAAAGGGCGGTCGGTAACTATATGAAGCGCTCTTGAGGAGAGGTTTCGTAAGTAATGGTATTCTTTAATTATTTTTTTTTCTAGCAAGCATGATCATGCCGGCATTGCGAAAGAAAGCTGAACGCAAAACGTTTCTGGGAGCAAAACAGTTAAGGAGCCCAGTGTTGTTTTATGCTTGCACAATATCAGCAGGAATACACCTATTTGTTCTGGAAAGTTGTGGCTTCCCTTCATTTTGACTTACAGGAACCGTCGACAAGTTTGCCATTTAGACTGGCGCGAAAATTTTAATCAAATGTATATAAGGAGAGGCTGGCGCCAATGCGTGGCGCCAGCTACTCCTCTTTTCTTGTACAAAAGTCTACATCGTATATTTTGTAGCAAACAGAACGCTAAACAAATGTGCATAGCACAACGCTTACACAACAAGTCCAAGTGTTTTAATACTGTTTCAATACTGTCATGTCTGCTCCTGAAAAACTGTCCAGAATATGTCACAAAACTTGTCCTGTTTCAAAAGAAAAGAAAGGATGCCAAATTAAGCATCGCAATAAATATGTTGAGTGTGTACAGTCGGTTGTTTACAGAGTGCCCTTGTCAACGTGGTCTTGTTTACGTGGGAACAACTGAAAGATGCATTAATTAGAGGCTAAAAGAGCACCACAATAAAGTGCAGACGGGTACCGATGGTCACTCGGCGATCTATTGTAAGGAGTGCGGTTATGTGCCTTATTTCGAAAACATGTGCGTGTTATATCGGGACAGAGATTTATTAACCCGTTTGATAGTAGAAGCGGCGGAAATGACACGCGATGATTTAGAGTGTGTTAGTGCACCCTCTATCTCGCTCACGCGGAAAGAAATATGTTTTTGGATGGGGTGATAGACAATAACGAATAGTAATGGACGGGACTGGAACATGTGCGTTTTGCTGTCTATTTTTTATTATTCTTTTTCTCTTTTCACCCCCTTTATAAACTCTGACGTTTGCAATATACGTTTAGTTGAAGTTAAGCGCTTGTGTTGTGTGTTCTGTGTAATAGTGGCTGCGCTTCCTGGCAAGATGGATCCTTACCCACTGGCCCGATACAAATGTGTATTGAGTTTCAATACTGACTGTCCACACCACACATAAATGTGTCCACACTACATAGAAATGTGTTCACACCACACAGAGTTTGTCAAAACACAAGTAATCACGCCAATTTAAGTATTCACACAAAACATGAAAGTTCAATAAAATGTCTAAGGTGATCGTGTCACTTAAATACTGAACTGTTTTCAGAAAGGTTTTCCCAAAAGTAGCTTAGTGATACACAAAATTACTGTTTTGAAACATACCGGTTAACAGTGACGAAGTATATTTTTTTGCTTAGTACTTTTGAGCTATTTCTGATTCTTCCAGAAAGTGAATGACTGCACGCGCTGCAGTGGCTTGTAGCTTTCCTTTCAACAAAACGTTCGTTAGTACGACAGCATATCAGTATTTTGTATTTTGTTCATGTGACTTATCTCACAGGCATCGAAGTCGGGTTATTCTTAGTTGACCAGCTATTGGACCACCAGCTTTTTACTTTGTAACGAACATGTGTTATTCGGGCATTAGTAGCAGTTCAGGCTGCGCAGCGAACTGCTTTACGACAAAGTAGCTGTGCGCAACACCGTTATTGTTAGGTAGAGGGGTCCTCCTCGGTCGAACTGTTTCCCGACAACGTAGCAATGAGTGTAAGAGAGAGTGATAATCTAAACCTTAGTGCGGACGTCCCTGAATTTAGGAATATTTAGCTTTTCTAGGGCCTAGTACATTGCATAGCCTGCCACGTTGACCGGAAAATCCTGCATCTTCAGCAAAGTTTCGCTTCTTTCACATCGTTGCAGCTAGGATGCATTAACCTGCTTGTGTACCCCTTACAAGTAATGATCAGTAAAAGTTGTCGGCAAGGTGCTCTACAGGCTTACTCTGAAATTCTCGGCCATTTCAGGCTTTGACAACGTTGACCATTGTGTCCCCCTTTGAAGCGGCACTACATACATACAGTTTGAAAGGCATGTCAGCGTCCTTCCTTTGACCATTTCAAACCTCTCAGGCATGAAAGCACTCAAAGGAACGGGCAAAACACGAGCAGCTAAACTACGAAGAGATGCACATTACTATATTATAAAGACGTACCGGGAACGCTGGTTCTGCGGACACGCGATGAACGTGCAAACCTCCTGCGTACCATAACCATTTCCCGCTTGATCAGACCGCCCCACATGCTGACGCGATTTGAGTGGAAAGGATACATAACTAAGCCATCCTCCTTTCAAGGTTGGTGTTCGTTACGCGCGGCTATAACGCCTGGAATTTACCTAGTGAGAAACAACTACGAAGCCTGGATAAATAATTCATGCTTACTCTACCAGGCCTCTTTACGCTTAGCTGCGCCACCTTTGGCGAACATTTGAACTCTTATCAAACAACTTGCCTTTTTATTTCGTAGAGAGCGCCACCACCAAAAAACGCCTTTGAGATTTATGATTCATTGAAAATGTTTTGTTTGGAGCCCTGGGTTGTCAAGTTAAGTAAACACAAGTAAATACAAGATACAATATGCACCTACTAATGTGCGATAGTCGTTGGTAATTAGCGTATAAAAGAAAAAAAAGCCAGTTTCTACAGAACAGGGCAGAAAAAAATTACCTAAGTTGGCTGCTGCCTTGTAGGTCCTCTAATAAAAATAAAAGAAATTTCTCTTTATAGAATTCTAGAAAGGGACCTGCTGCTTCATTAAATTCGAGTTAATAGTATCATCTTGTATCGTTTTCTTGCTTCATTGGAAACGCACGACCAAGTATAGCAACAAACTGCCAAATTCACACAATAATTCGTCAACTTTTTGTCCCAACGCAAATAACCTTCACATGGAAACTTACTATAATGTAGTCTGCAGATCCACTAAATAATATGGTTCTGCTTCGAAAAGAAAAAAAAAGCTATTCACAGGCGAACTTTCAATATTTTGCCCAACTTCCTTGGAGCGTAAATATATTACTAATCATTTTATGGCTAATACTTCTTCATAGAAACCTTACACAGTACTTCGTCTAAACACACGGTAAATTTCGTTTTGTTATGTTGAACAAATTTGCCTTACTAGAAGTACAACAAAGGGTTGTACAACAAAAATGACTTTTGTTGCTCACACTATTTTTATTGCTATTAGGTAACACTTTCGACCAGGCATTAGCACTAAGAGTCATTGGAAAGCGAAGATCATAATATTTTTGAATTATCACAATTAAACTTGATTCGCCAAGTGCAGTGAGCACAGTGCGTCCGCAAACAATGCGTAAAATGTGGATCGGGGTTCACCGGAGTGGGACCGCCACCTTAAGAAAGGAGAGGGAGAAAGGAGGGGGCGTATGCAAAGTGCGTGGTCAGCGTGGATTAGCAGACGTTCCCTGCATTGGCGTTGCGAGGTGACCGGGGAGGGTAAGCAGGTGGCGAAATGGTGTCAAAGGGTGTGTGGTTCATTTTGGGGGGATTAATGGCGCTGCTACAACCATTTATTCCTTTATAGAGTAACAACACCGAGACTATCAGTTAGTCCCCATAGCCGATATGCATGAGAAAAGTGGGGAAAGCTTGAGAAATATCAAAAATGTTTTTTATCGTCGTAAGACGTTTCCTTTGGATGCTGTTTTCTTGAAGTTAGCGTAACTGTAACTTTTTATTAAAGTGTTAGTATTAGAAGATTGCATAGTTTTACAAATGTGCACGTTGAGAAAGTTGGTTGGTTGGTTGGTTCCTCAACACCTTGGCACAACCCACCTAGGGGGATAGGCCATGAATGGGACGGTGCCTTGCTTTTTAAATTAATTCACTTCTTGAAAGAGAGGGTTGGATTAATAAGGTAATATAGGTAATAATGAAAAGGTGTTACATTAAAAAAGAACCTTGAAAAGAAAACATATAAACATACAAAAAAGAGAAAAAAAATATAGATAACTCAACTGAAGTTACCTATTTTTTTAGAATTCCATTTTTTTAGATTCTCGTAAGAAATTTGTAACAGCGGTAAAAACGCTCCTGTGGCTGAATCCAAATGCGACTGCGCCAAATGAAAGAATCACCGGAAGTGTAAAGTTTAAGCCCAACTTTCGTAGGGGTTCTTCTAGTAGATTTTCCCTTTGAGTTTTCAATTTTCGGCATGACAAAAAGAAGTGCTCCAAAGATTCCCTCTCATTACAATAAAGGCAGAAAGGCGAGTGTGCCAGACCCGACCTGTGAAGGTAAAAGTTCAATGAGGGGACTCGACAACGCAGCCTGGTAATTACTATTTCTTTCTTCCTTGATGAACACCACTTGTTCTTCAAAGGGAACTTTAGCTGTGTGAAGTCTGATACAAACAAGGGGATTTTTCAAAGTTATTGGCCGTTGTGCGTTTTTTCAAAGCGTGCTGCTGTTATATATTCAGAAGTAGGCAAAATAGGTAAAACAGGACAATCAAGGGAAGATACAGCTAGTGCATCTGCATGCTCATTTAGAGCTAAACCTCTATGGTCTGGTACCCAAACTAGTCGGACGAGTCGCACATGTGTAGGAATGAGCGAGTAGAAAGTTTCTAAGGTACGCGAAAAAGTTGGTGAGCTTAAGGCAGTACAGACCGAGAGACAGTCTGTTATAACAATCACCGCTGATAGATCTTGCGGCACTTTACGCAATGCAAGGACTATTGCCAGTAGTTCTGCTTGGTAAATAGGTGTAAAGTCGGGTAATCGAATTGCGAAAGTCCAATCTAGAGAGGATGATACGATTCCTACACCGGCCTTCTCACCATAAACCAAAGCGTCAGTCGCTATCACAGTGGATGTTTCTAGATTGGCCAAATGATCTTCCAAAATGCCATTTATATACTGATATGGTAAAGTTTTTGCATTCTTGGGATATATATCGTCAAATTCTATCCTAATTGCATCTACAGTGTTGAGCACAAGTGTTTCCCAAAGGTTAACTCTTAAGGGCTCCAAAAGTTTCTGAGTAAATATTACTTGAGGACACCTTAATTTAGGCCATTGGTGGTTGAAGAATGAGGTCTGCTGGCTAATGAACACATACTGTCCCCTCCGCTGAGGTGATGCATAAATTTTAAGGAATGTACGTACTGTTAGAATATGAAATCTTTTGATAAGAGAAGGCAGGCGGGATTCTTCGTATAGGATATTGTTGGCAACATATTTGGGTAGCCCTAGGCATAAGCGTAAAGATTCGCGTTCTAGCAGAATCAGTGGTCGAACTCTGTAAGCCGGAGCGTCAGAAAACAAAACACAGCCGAATTCTAGTATCGGTCGAATGTACATGCACTATATCATAATGAGCACGTCTCTACGCAAACCGGCACGATAATTACTGAGCCTGCGCAGCATCCCTACGGCACGTGCTCCTTTAGCGGCCATGTTTTCTATGTGGGGACTCCAGTTTAGTGTTTCGGTGTAGGTGACCCCCAAGTACCTAACTGACTCGACCTGAGGTATGGTGTCCTGCCGGTACGTTAGTGAAATTCGCACTGGGGCATTTTGTGCGAAAACTATGATTGTACTTTTGTTTGTATTGAGGCATAGGTTGATATCCTCCAGACACTTTTCCAGACTATTCATGTATGTCTGCAGAATCAGGTACAGTGTGTGAATATCCGCCGACGCAGCAAAAAAATGCAATATTATCGGCATACACATAGACCTGTACATCTTGCTGTATGGGAATGGAACATAGTAGAGCATTAAATAATAAGGGCGATAGTACTGACCCTTGCGGTATACCTCTCGTTTGCCTGTATACTGAAGAGTTGACACCAGATTGCGAGCAGTAAAATTCTCTATCACCTAAGAAAGCATGGATCCAGGCCACAAAGTATTGAGGCAGTCCTAAATTCTGAAGTGAATCTAGCAGTTTAACATGCTCCACGCTATCATAGGCTTTTGTGATATCCAAGGTTACCAAAGCGGAGTATTGTTTCTGATAGCGAGCAAGTTGAATTCTGCTTTCGAGATCCACGTGCGCACACCAAATGGAGCAACCACGCCTGAATCCAATCTGACATGGGCTCAGTGTCAGTTTTTCTGACATCCATCGATCTATACGTCTATATAAAATTCTTTCAACTAGTTTTACTAGGTTCGATGTAAGTGAAATGGGCCTGATATTATCTAAGGTAAACCCAGCGCCTTGCTTTTTTAATAATGGAATCACTTTTGTCATTCTCCAATCAGGTGGGATCCAAGAGCTTCTAAGTGAGTGATTAATAATTTCGAGTAGGCCAAGTGGGAATATTTTATGCACAGATTTTATCACTGATGTCGTCATGCCATCAGGACCAGGAGCCGAATGGGGTAGTGTTCTGACTACGTTTGCTAATTCTGCAGGCGTAACCTCTTCAAAATCCTCAGCCCTTTGGGGGGACTGGGCTTGGTATGAGAGAAGTGTCGTAAAGCGACTTTCTAGGCCCTGAGCTATATCTTCTAGAAGGGCCTTCAGTTCAACTGGTGATGATACTACAGATTCTACATTTCTTTGTACCGGAAGAACTTTCTTAGTTCTCAGAAAGCGAAAAAGTGCTTTTCCATTGACCGGCTTTGACAGGAACTCACATCGGTCGTTGTTAAATTTGTCCTTCGCATTAGCGATGGTTCTCTTAAAAATAGCGGCTGCATACTTATAATCACTCCAGTTCCTGGGACACTGGTTGAAGATTAATGTTTTCCATGCAGCCTTTCTTAGTCTATAAGCCCGCGAACAGTCCGCATTCCACCAAGGGTTGGTAGACGGTTTAGCGCTTTCAATGGTGAATTTTGATTTATTTAACGACTCTTTTAAAATGTCGCTAATTCTGATGGCGTCTAGTTCTGCGTCATTCGTTTTATTAGATAAAGCGCCTTGTAAGGATTTCTCGAAAGCATTAAAGTTTACATGTGTTACGGCAGATCTATTCTTGGAGGTTGTTGGACATACCACCTCGAACAGTATTGGCATATGGTCACTACTTGTTCCCGAGTTAATCGCAGACCATGATAAGATGGAGAGGTTAGCGTTAGAAAAAGTTAGATCGAGTACCGAGGAGGACTGATTACACATAAAAGTAGGAGTTCTTGTGTTTATGCATATAAAGTTATTATTGTTCACCCAATCCCATAAACGTTTGCCATTCAGATCAGTTTTAAAACCCCAAGATATATGATGAGAATTGAAGTCACCTACTAATACAATATCTTTTTGGCAATATTGAACTGCAGTATCTAGGACGGAAGAATTTAGAACACCCGCAGGAAAATAAGCATTAATAAATGAGAATGGGAGGGACCCAGGAATAGTAATGCTTATTGCTAAAATATCGCTTTCTGAAGCCAATGACTGATAAATAATTTTAGCTCTATGGGCGATTTTAGATGAGATAAATATTGCCAAACCTCCACCCCGAGTTGGGCGGTCTAGACTAAATGTGCGGTAATTTTTAATCCTAAAATACTTATTTTCTGCAAGCCAAGTTTCTTGTAAAGCAACAATATCAGGGGAGTAATTATCGCAAAGTTGAAGTAAATCTGTGGCTGCTGAAAAAATGGAGCGGCAATTCCACTGTAGTACTTTTAAATTCCCTATTTTGAAGAGATACCAGCAGCACTCACTGCTTTCTCTAAGATGCTATCCTTTAAAAAATCTTTTTTTGATGGGTTTTCCTTTTGATATCTCTTATTTCTTGATTTAGGACTAATTGAGGACCGTTGTGCCTCAGGAGAAGCACGTCGTTTCATATTTCTTGAGTCAGAGTCCATTTGTTCTGGTTGTGAGACATGAGAATCGGAGTCCGAGCTCCAATCTAGGTCTTGTACAAGAGGCTTAATTATTCTACGGCCAGTGTTCGGCGTGTCTGGCTTTGACTTCGAGGGGCCTTGTTCCGATGGAATATCAGTAACCTTAACTGGTGAAGGGGGCACGGTAGGTTGGTTACCTCCCTGCAATATTTTATTCAACTGAGTGCTCACTATTTGTGCCAATGACTCCGTTAGGCTCACGAATAGAGATTCCATAAGTTTCGTCATGGCCTTTTCCACCGTTGATGTTATTAAATCAGGCAACGATGAGTCAAGCATCTGGTTTGCCCGGTTGGCAACGGAGGCATAGCCACGTGAGCGCTCAGAAAGAATAGATCGGGCCTCACGCCGGGAGCATCGTTGTTGTTCGATGATCTCTAGAAGTTGCAACTCACATGTCATCATGGGGCAACTTTCATCGTCAGCCGCGTGATTTCCTCTGCATAGACAGCATCTCACCTCTTGGGTTGAACATTCGTCGGGTTTATGTTGGTCAAAACATGTGCAACACCTCACATCCGATCTACATCCCTTGATGGTATGCCCATACCTCCAGCATTTTTTGCACTGCAGTGGACGAGGGGATAGTGCATCAACACGATAAATTAGTGGCCATGTCTTAATTTCGGTTGGTCGAGCCGTGCCGACGAAAGTCACAATCACTGATTCCGTGGGGACCTTTTTGTTCTCAACGTTACGCGAGCATCGAAATACAGAGACTGCTCCTGCGGCCGCAAACATTTCAAGTATTTCGGGTGGTGTAAGGCTCAAGTCCACAACTCGAACTAGTCCCTTCACACAGGCCAAATGGGCAGGTACGAAACAGCTCACCGGATTTGAGGCAAACGTTGTGCATTTTAGAAGATCTGTGATGCAGGCCTGGTCCGGCGAGCAGCACAGGATGCCTCCACGCCCAAATTGACGCACCTCAGTAATCAATTGGTAATGATCGGAAATCTTCCGGAGTTCTTCCTGAATTAGTTTCGGGTTTTTCATGCGAATAGACTCGCCGTTGGTTGGAACCAGGGCCACAGGAACGCTCTTCAGACCACTGCGCAAAAATAGATCGATTGGCAAATCACTGTTAGGAAGGGACGCCGACCAGGCAGAATATGCATGGCCGGGAGAGGAAAGAGACATCAGGTTAATAGGCTTAACAGCACCGCCCGATCCGGCCGCTCCCCCACAGGAGGAAGCACGAAAGTGCCCTTGAAGCAGTCAGGAAGCACCGGAATGAAATCTGCTAGCTCACGACACCAGGCACCGCACAGCTGGTCAGGGAGATGCCCCAGTCACACAAGAATGGGAAGCCCCGCTGCGAGGATGGCGCGCATCTGAGAAAGTAGTGTGGAGTTTTCACCTCTCTGTCATAAGCCTTTCTTCAAATAAATACCTGCAAAATAGGCAAAAAAAGATTTATGGATCGAATTTGTAATTTTTTATTAAAATATTTGCACTACCCACAGAAACGAGAAATACCAGAACGTAAGCGAAAGTTCACAGCTTAACTCATTTGAAGTACGTAGCCTTAAGTTTTTTTTTGTTCAGCTAAACCTATTGCAAATTTTTCTTCTACATTCATTAGGCAACAATATATAAAATTTTAAAGACATTTCCGAGGTCGACCGGCTATGCTTTGTTGGATCTTACGTGCAATTACCCTAGAATGCATTGCACTCTCTTGTGAAATCAAAGTATGCCATGTAATTCACTCTCATTCACTGGAGAAAGAGAGCCTTCTTGCCTGCTCAGACACACCTTCGCACAGACACATTCATACGGGGTATCGGCCCCTGTTCCAGCAAAACTGTGCCCCACTTTGAACAAGTTCAATATTGAAGTGCTGATGTGGTCATGGCAATACCATAAAGTGCAAGTTGTGGAAGCAAGCAAAAACTTCATCTACAGCTTTCAGTCCATCCATTTTTAGCAGCGTACGCGACATACGCGGCTAAAGCATTATCTTAACAACATTATCATTACCTTAACGACAACGTATGCAATGTCCTCCACTGTTAAACACAATATGCCCTACGTGCTTTTAATTTGATGAAACAAGGCGAAGGTGTGTCTGAAACATTGGCGTTTACCTCAAACACGATGACACGCAAGACAACGCGAGACGCACATTCGGTATTTATGGCAGCATGATAATCAAAATTCATGAAGTCAATCTAAGATAATTTCTCTATTCCTCGCTTTGAGTCATACTTGCCCTAGTTACAGTAGAGAGTGAATAAACCTTGCAGGGAAAGTTTCGTGCAACAACCAGGAAATACAAGGGCATTACGAAGTGCGATTATTGCCGCTGCTTCATTTTGTGAAACTACGAAAGAACAATTCCTATATTTCAAACATCACGTTAAATGCGCCATTGTTTTTTTGGTACCCCCAGAGGTATTAATCAGCAACATCACCTTGGAGAGATGTCCATTGGTTCCTCGTGGACTCTGAAATGAGCTTGAAAGGGATGGCGATATAAACAACAGGTAATTACTAAGCTGATTCTGAACTGCACGCCTAATGAAGTGTCTATATCGAGTTTTGGTTTCTTTAGTTCAATATCAAAGGAGCATTGTAAAATAATGGTATAGTACGTGTGAAAGGTATTGCCATTGAACTACTTCTTTTGTAGCGTGGAAGCGTGGAAAAGAAGGGCAATTCGGCCTAACAGATGAAGGTTATATTTATGCTTAGGTTGTCACCGACTACAGGGGGCGAGCGCATGCAAATACTCCTGAAACAAGCATCCACACGCTTGTTTATGAGATAGAAAATGCGTAGTTTGCATTGTATTGGCTCTGTCAGTGACTGCCTAAAATATCAGACATTTTACATTAACCGCGATGCTCAAGAACTGCTGCGTGCCGTGGTGTGATTCTGTAGCTGTGAACAAGTCAGGCATTCACTTCGTTCACTTAAGCGGGACGTTCAGTTCTAGCAGGATGAATTAAAGTAAAACGCAAGGCTCTGCGACTGACAGCCATTTCATGTTATCCTGCGTGCAAGCTACCCACTCTCCTGTCGAAAGGTAGACAATTTTTTGTTTCGCCTGCTCCTGCCATATCGAACAGCAAACAACACTAGCAAGAAAAGTGCCAAAGCACAACACAAGAACGTCTCCACAAATAGCGCATAGAAGATGCTGAAAAGAAAGGGTGGTCAGCGGAAAGACGCCGCAGTGTAGAAAGATTCTCTAGACTACCGGATGGCCTGCACGGAACTGCCGTGGAAGAGGAAGTTCAAGGGCAGCAGTTTATGCATCCCTACCACCTAGCCCAATTTATCTTCGTTTCGAGTTCAATGCAAATTAAAGCGAATAAACCTTCAATTCACCGAGCAGCGCCGTGTGCCTTCCCGCGACTGCTTCTGTTCATTGATTATGAAGCATGACCTGCAAACACCCCACGACGGTTCACCTACGTTTGTCGGCAGAGGCAAGAAAAATTCTACCATCGACCTTGCGATATCAAGCAGGGATGTTTGCCTTGCCTGGTTATGTAAAGCTTATCCATGGGGCTAGGATCACCTGCCAATTCGGTTGGCTCTGGAACATGTTCTTGGCCGTCAGACAGCTGCCTGTAGAGTGACAAACTTGGACTAATTCCGTCAGCTGCTTTCTGAAGCGCTATCGCTCGACAACTTGTTCAAACTGGTGAGTGAGCGCTTACAACAAGCTGCAGTCTGACGAGTAAGGAATTTAATAAGACAAACCCTGATCTTAAGCTTCTAAAACTACGCGCGTGTCCTTCCCGTGCATACAGGAGTGCCCAGCCCTCTAAAAGGAGATCAGATTGGACGGCGTACAAGCACTTACATGCAGCCATAAGGCGACACACAAAATAGCTTCGTTGAAACAGTCGAACTGCACTGTCTAGCTCACTGCATACGGCAAGCTGCTTTGAAAGTCTATGGTGGATAATGAAAGTGCTTGGTACTCGGGTATTTGCAGGAATCCAATTGCACATTTGCGCATAACGACCGGAGGACCTCCGAAAATTCTCGCTTAAGAGTTCGCAGACTATTTTTTCTTGTCCTATGCAAAGTAACAACGCAAACAGCCATCTTCATTTTCTATTAAGTCCCGATAACACAATGTGGTTCTGTGGCCCCACCTGTCGGATGAATGAAGCAGATTTTACTCTTGTAGAGCTGCGCCACGCACTGTGGATATTGTATCGCCGCAATGCCCCAGGTGACGATGGTATTACATACGAAGACTTACGGAACACCAATTAAAACTTCCATCAGTGCATTTTGGATGAATATAACAAAGTTTGGTGAACATCTGTTATCTATTTTGAATAGAAATCATTTATGGTGATACCATTTTTAAAGCACGGGTACCCTGCAAAACTCTTCAAGTCATACTGACCCATTTCACAAGCTTCTAATATAATGGAGCTCATGGAGCGAATGAACTGTTTCACTTAGATACCAAGAACACTGGAGCGAAATATTTCTCTGATGTTATGAGCGGGTTTCGGTGGCATCGTTCTACTACCAATATTATCCCAGATATCGTATCATTGCTTGAGTCTGCTTGAGAAAAAAGGCACTCAGCATATATGCTATTTCAGGACATGCAACAAGCCTTTGATTCGGTGCCACATAAGGGGACTCATGGCTGCAGGATTTTGAGGTCAACTGCTTATTTTCGTGCTTAACTTTCTATCGTAGCACGAAATGAAAGTACTTTTTTGGAAGCACAACGAGTGATTCGCTCACTCTTGGATGCAGTGTCCCTCAAGGCAACGTTTTGTCGCCGCTTCTCTTCACCAGCGTGCTTTCCGCATAGCGAAGCTGATTACCTCAAGACCACGAGTTCCCAATAGGCGTAGCAATTAATGCTGACGACATAGCGCTGTGGATCAGTGGTCCTTCCCAAAATGGTGGGCTTCTTTGCGGAATCTTACAGGGAGTGCTTTATACGACTACAGAATACCTAGAAGAAATCGGTCTACAGATTTCCCCTGCTAAAACAGGCGCATTCCTTATCATCCAGCGCAACGTGCTCAAAGAAGCATTACCCGGCTGTACATCGGAGACACACTAACGGCAGGGGTACAACAAAATTGCTGCCTGGGTGTAATGATCGATGACCGCCTGTATCAGCGGCCTGCCGTTATCTCCGTGAGGCGTAAATTGCAGTCTCTCCTGAAATATGTAGCTACCTTGACTCCTAGGGGGCAGACTGTGACCAGATGACAGCACTACAGGTGTATCAGTCAGCCGTGTTCTCGGGCTTGATGTGTGCTTTGCCTGTTTTGAATGTGCTGGGAAGTTTGATGCCTCAACTAGAACGGGGTCTATGTGTTGCCTTCTGAATAATACTTCTCTTACCTTACGATGCGCTATCTGTTCCTCGACTCACCGAAGTGCACTATTTACCCCTGAGGTTGCAGGTTGACCAGAGAGTCCTACACCATATCAAGCGCATGTACAGTGCACCAAATTGTAATGCACTTATACTTTTATACGTATGTGCTCCCTTTGTAACTTGTATTTTGTCTACAACATCTTATTTTCCTCTTAAACTACTTTTTTTGTCTCCCTGTTTTTCGAAATACAGTAAACCTTGATTACTATTGAGTAATGAGGGCCAAACCACATGGACCATCATGTGGTTTGGCCCCACATTGCATGTTGAGTCTAGAACGTATGTAGCTTTTTAGGTTTCCAAATTGCAAGCTCACTTTATGGTGGGTGTCATGGGAAAGGCAGTATTCAGCATCGCATTTGACTCACACACCCACACTTCATCATATCGTCATTGTGCTGCAACAGTAACTGTGCAGGTGCTCAGCACGCAGTACTGAAGCCTTACGGCAAATTGCTCCTCACTGTCTTGCTGTGCATTGTTTGATGCTTTATTTACTGAAGTGCTCTTACAAATAGGATGGCTGCTTATGCCTGAGCTAATCACCTTGGCAGTTTGCCTTGCAATGCTGGCAGCTCTAAAGAGTGCTCAAAACAGTACAAATTCGTTGTTGCTAGCTCAGCACATAAACAAATAGAATAAATAGACAACACCAAAAACAGAGATAGACGAAAAAAAAGCGGGCACCGTGACAGTCATAAACAAAACTTAATATTTGAATTAGCTTACAATAAAGGCTGATTGCATTGTGATCATCGCACTATGAGCTGTTGATATTTTGTGATGGCAGACATTGTCTCAGATACTTTCAAACCTTGATATAACGAACTTGGATACTAAGAAATATTGATTATTTATTATATTATTATTGATTATATATATTATTGATTATATATATTATTGATTATATTATTGAAGTAAATGAAAAATAAAGGCACACAAGATACACAGAGTGCAGACTCGCAAGGTATCAGCATACCTTTTATACTCACTGGTGACCAGAAGGAAAAAATAATTACAAGAAGAAACACAGACAGAACATTAGTGTCCGTGGAGATGATTTGTGTTGGATGTACTTACCTTCCCCTGCACTGCCAAGGCATATGCTGCATCGATTGTGGTCATCATTAGGGCCAGGTGTGTGCCTGCTAATCAGTCAAGTTCAAATTATCTGGCTAAGGTCAATTCTAAGATTTAATTCATGGGTAAATTTTGTAGTGCCATTTGACATAGAGATCAAAGGGATCCCCCTCTAATTAGGGAAGTCCATAATATGCACACACATTGCTGACCCTGATAAAGTTTGATTCAAGATGTTTTGGCATCCCTGTGGGATTGTGAACACGGCGTTGTATAGGTGTCAGTGTTCTATATATCTGTTAATTACTATATTACTTTTATGGCCAAATACATCGGGTGTCCACTTCCTTCTCAACTTCATAAAGTTAAGGGGGGACACAAATCTTAGAAGGCCAAAGGTTGCAAAAAAATCGACTTTTAAAGCTGACATTTTCGAAATCTGTGCCTATTTTTGCAATTATCTGAGAAGTTTCTAGCTTCTTGCGTCATTATTTCTGGCGCAAAATCAATTTATAACATCCCTGTGAGATGAATGTGAGCGCATTTTGACGCTAAAATCGCACTTTTTTCGCACCAAACTGTTGCCGTTACACACGAGTTATCGTGTTCATCTTGATCTCGTTTGGAAGGGTCGTTCTTCATCTTCAAATTCCCGCCACCGCTGGCTCACCTTGCTCATTAGTTTTTTAGCAAAAACGCGTCATCGAGAAGCACTAGCGTGCGATTCAATTGGCTGCTTGTGGCACGCGACCAAATTTAGGAAGCCGATTGGCCAAGGGGCGATTTCGGCGTCTGCTTCATCATCGTGGCGTGCACGGACATGCGCCATTTTGTCATGGGGCTACTGACTGCTTGCGGCAGTAAATAAGTTCCATGCTATAGTAATTTGTGAAGCGGGTGTGGCGGTGGTTCGTTCGCTGTGAACTTCAGAGAGATCTCCGCTATGGCTCAGGACAACGAGGATAATGAACTGGACGTGGTCAACGGCGGTCGCCGAGTCACGAGTGTAGGCCTAACTCACGTATGAGCCCGTTGGTTGCCGACAACGTTACTGAGAACGGGTGTGTTTTGCAGCCTCATCAGTTAGAGGACGGCAAGTAAAAAGCAGAAATGAAGCTACCAGAGATATCAATCTTTGTAGTGACGGAACGAAAGTGCAGTCTTACCGCTAAACCCGCCGATGTTGTGGTTCCCCCCGCCTGACAAAAGGACCTTGAACTGCGCGACGGGTCGTCAGAGTGGAGTACGCCGCGCGTCGACCAACAACAGAAAGTCAATCCGTTCGCAGTGAACATGCTCGCGGCCCTTGCAATGGAGGCTACTGGCAACAGGTAGACTGCTTTTAATGACGTGTTCGCAACGTTGTCGCGATCTCCGCTCGAAAATGCGGCAGTCTTGCGTGAAAAGGAAACTAACACCTCGGCACTCGTGTAGCCTCGAAATTGATGAGCGAGGGAGCAACTTTGGTTCGCGACACTTACGGGTAACTTATTCTGGACAAGCCGGAAAACATCGCCACGTTATTCGACGGATCGTGGATGAGCACGCACATTTGTCGCACATCGCCGTCAGTAGTCACAGAACTGATAAGCGGCCTCGCGACAGACGAGCACACGGCGACAACTTGCTACAGGACTAGAAGAAACGACACGCTCGTACAAACAATCAGTCCTATTACATTCGCGGTGCATATTAACTGACTAAAAGTATGTTTGCCTTGATATTTTTCCCTCGGAACGGCGAAATTAAGGTTTAACAGCATTATTCTCGAAGCACACATTTTGACAACTTTCTTTTGCTTGTTCGATAAAAGTGGACCTATGACAGCTAGAGCTGTAATTGTTTTTGCACAATGTAGCTAAATGTGCACAAAAAACAATGCTGGGAACCTATTTATAGTGGGCAGCTTCATTTTTTTATTTCAACATAAAAGTTTTTGTATTTGGTTACATGCAATTAACTTTACTGTGCTGTAATTCAAGAAGTACTCATTCAATTTTCGATCAGCTTGCAGCATTGCACTCCTTAGGCTTTCTAGCATTCATTTATATGTCAGTGGCTATGTAATTGTAAGTGCATACATTTATACAGTTAAAGATGTTAGAATTCTTTGTTTTCTTCATTTTCAAAAAGTGGCAATTTTGTACACCCTGCATGAAAATTACTGCAATACCGTATTTACTCGATTCTCCCGCGCCCTCAATTGTAACGCGTACCCGATTTCTACAGCGAAAAAAAAAACAACGTAAGACATCGATTGAAACACGCACCCATTTTTCTCGCTGGCCTGCACGATCACACCACTCGAAAAAACGACTCCTTTCGGGAGCATCTTCCATTTAAATATGAGGTACGGGCGAAGCTTGTGCCCATCTGACGTGTAATAGAGCATTGACGTCACTGTAGTTTTACCGTGGACCGATGTCGGCACGCGAACTTGCTTCGCCCCCTTCTTCTCGACGGTTGTGGTGCCAGGCGTCTGATCGCCATTCCCGATTTGCCCAAGCAGGTAGCCGTTGTTGCACCGCAATTTTAGGACGAACCTCTGAAAACTGTGAAGCTTTTCATCGAACTCCTCCGCAAAACTTTTCGCATATGCATGTTCCCCTTCGGAGGGAAAAGCCTTTCCTCTTCATAAAGTTAGTCAGCCAGCACCTGCTCGCTTTGAACTGGCTCCGCATTAGACCTTTTTCTGAGACTAATTGCATAGCTCGCACTTGGAGCAGTTCTGTCGTCACAGGTCGCTGTGCCACTCGCTGCTGAAGCACATACTCGCCGAGCAGCTCTTTAATTTGCGGAAACTGACCCTGCTGTGCTCCATTGAAGCCTTTGCGAAGCTTTGCTTCTGCTTTTGTTTCCGCCAGTCCCACACGCACGTTTCGGGAACTCCGAACGACCGCGATGTGGCCCGATTTCCGTCCGTTTCTGCACACGCGATGACTTTTCGTTTAAAAGTCGTTGATGCTAATGCACTACTAGATGACGAACTCCTCAGCACACGTATGAAGTGCCGCACATGGGAAATACATAGGCAGAAATGGCCGACGCGCCATGCCGACGCACGTAGAGGGCGGCCATTTTGAAAATGCCGATGGCAATAAATTGACCGTAATTTTTTTCGTACTCGATTCTAACGCGCATGCGATTTATGAACTCATGCCATTTACTGCAGTGAAACTGCCTTTACAGGGGGTTACATGTGATTATGACACATCACCTGCATTGCAGTCATCCTCGTACAAAGTGCGGACTTGGGCTAAATAAGATAGACTGGAGCTTGGAATTGCTGCGATAATTATATAGTTATCAATATGGTAGCCTGCCGAGCTTTCAATTGCAGGGTCTTTATTGATCCCATGTTGCAATATCAAACTTTGATGTGCTTTTGGGAGCAAGAAGTTTTCTAAACTTGGATAGTTACAAGTAAATAAGCCTATCATAATAATTTGAACTAATAACTATAAAGTCAACTGAACACCCTTGAAGTAAAGTTGTAATAAACATGTATGAACAAATTTTAATTTTATGCGGGAAGTTCACTCACAATGTTCAACAGTCAATAACTTTAGTTTAGTCATGTTTAAACATACCGCAGGGGTGCCTGCGCAAGTAGGCGTTTGGTGTGTAGCGACACCACGAACCCGAGCTAACGGGGGAGTTTCAACTCCCTCCCATGCCTAGCCGTGCGTGGCTTTGCCGTGTGCGAGGAAAAGGGGATCCTGGGGGTTGAGCCGACGCTGGGTGATTGGACCGTTAAGGCCCCCCAGCAGAGGCAACACACCCCTTTGGTCCCGGCTTCACGTAGACGGCACCCCTGAGCTGACCCACCCAGGGGAATCGGCCGTCGCCTTTTCCTATCTCTCTCTCCTTACATCTTCGTCTTTATCTCTTACTATTTATCTGTCCTGTCTTCTACTCTCTTCCGTTTACTTCCAAACTTCCTCGCGGCTAGGGTTAACCCTGTGCAAATAGCCTACCTTGGTCTAGGCGCATTGGGTTATAGTGGCGTTGTACGGCTGGCGTCTGCAGGTTTCAGCATTTGTAAACTTGTAGCGTCCCCTCGTTGGGCTCCGTGGTGGTTGGCCGCCAACGCTGCTGAACAACAATAAGGAAGACATGCATGGAGCATTCCCACTACTGTCTGATCGTACCGGCTTAAAGCCGGTACGCACCGATGATCTCACTAGAGAAGGATTGGCCACCCTGGTGCAGTATCTGGCCACCCCCTCCCGTAGGCATTCGTCAATTAACTCACGGCCCTCAGTCTCCACCAGCTGCGGAGAAACTGACCACGGTGGCGGTCAGATCTGCAAAGCAGCAGAGGGTGCTAGGAATCTCTGGACACGGACAGGCCACCATTGGAACTTGAACTTAGCAACGTTTAACGTTAGAACGTTATGTAGTGAGGGAAGTCTAGCTGTATTATTCGAGGAGCTAGAAGGCATTAAATGGGATATAATTGGGCTGAGTGAGGTTAGGAGGACAGATGAGGCCTCTACTGTGCTACAAAATGGGCACGTCATTTGCTATCGGGGCTTGGCAGACAGAAGAGAACTGGGAGTAGGGTTCTTAATTCACAGAAACATAGCTGGCAACATAGAGGATTACTATAGCATTAATGAAAGGGTAGTAGGCATTGTAATTAAACTGAATAAAAGATAAAAAATGAAGGTAGTACAGGCTTACGCGCCTACATCCAGCCATGATGACGCTTCAGTTGAAAGCTTCTATGAAGACGTGGAATCGGTAATGAGTAAGGTGAAAACACAGTATACTATATAATTGGGCGACTTTAATGCAAAGGTAGAGAAAAAGCAGGCTGGAGACCAGGCAGTAGGAGATTATGGCATCGGCACTAGAAACGCCAGAGGAGAGCTACTAGTAGAATTCGCAAAACGCAATAATCTGCGTATTTTGAATACCTTCTACCGAAAACGAGAAAACCGCAAGTGGACATGGAGGAGCCCTAATGGCGTAAATAAGAACGAAATAGACTTTATAATGACTGCACACCCAGGAATCGTGCAGGATGTGGAAGTGGTTGGCAAGGTAAGATGCAGTGACCATAGAATGGTACGGGCTCGAATCCGCCTAGACTTGAAGAAGGAACGACAGAAACTAATACGCAAGAAGCCAATCAATGAGCTAGCACTGAGAGGGAAAGTACAGGAATTCAGAGTGTCACTGCAGAACAGGTACTCTGCTCTTAGCGAGGAAACCAACCTTAGCGTAGATACAATGAATGATAATCTGACGAGTATCATCACGGAGTGTGCAGTGGAAGTTGGAGGCAGGGTAGCTAGACAGGACACCGGCAAGCTTTCCCAGGAAACGAAGAACCTAATTAAGAAGCGTCAAATCATGAATGTGTCAAGTACAACAGACAAAATAGAACTGGCAGAGCTTTCGAAGTTGATTAATAGACGTAACGTATGCGATGTAAGAAGGTATAACAAGGAGAGAATTGAGCACGCTCTGAAAAACGGAGGAAGCGTCAAAGCAGTGAAGAGGAAACTTGGGATAGGCAAAAGGCGGATGTATGCACTAAGGGACAAAGAAGGCAAAATAACTACCAATATCGATAGGATAGTTAAAATAGCGGAGGAGTTTTACGGAGATCTGTACAGTAGCTGAGACAACCACAACCTTAATACTATAAGAACTAGCAGTAACCCAGACGACACCCCACCGGTAATGATAGAAGAAGTCAGAAAAGCTTTGGAGAGCATGCACAGAGGCAAAGCTGCTGGTGAGGATCGGGTAACATCAGATCTGCTGAAAGATGGAGGACAGATTGTGTTAGAAAAACTAGCCACTCTATTTACGAGGTGTCTCCTGACGGAAAAAGTACCAGAGTCTTGGAAGAACGCTAACATCATCTTAATACATAAGAAAGGAGATGACAAGGACTTGAAGAATTACAGGCCGATCAGCTTGCTCTCTGTAGTATACAAGCTATTTACAAAGGTAATTGCTAGCAGAGTAAAGAAAACATTAGAATTCAATCAACCAAAGGAACAAGCAGGATTTAGAACAGGCTACTCAACAATTGACCACATTCATACTATCAATCAGGTAATAGAGAAATGCTCAGAGTATAACCAACCACTATACATAGCCTTCATAGATTACGAGAAGGCGTTTGATTCAGTAGAAATATCAGCCGTCATGCAGACACTGCGGAATCAGGGCGTAGATGAAATATATATAAACATTCTGGAAGAAATCTACACGGGATCAACTGCTACCATAGTTCTTCATAAAGAAAGCAACAGAATACCAATAAAGAAGGGTGTAAGGCAGGTGGACACAATCTCCCCAATGCTGTTCACTGCGTGCTTACAGGACGTTTTCAGAAGCCTAGAATGGGAACAGTTAGGGATAAGAGTTAATGGAGAGTACCTCAGTAACCTGCGCTTCGCCGATGACATTGCATTGCTGAGTAACTCAGGGGACGAATTGCAACTCATGATTACGGAGTTAGACAAGGAGAGCAGAAAGGTGGGTCTTAACATTAATCTGCAGAAAACGAAAGTATTGTACAACAACCTCGGAAAGGAGCAGTGCTTTGCGATAGGTAATAGTGCACTTGAAGTTGTAAAAGACTATGTCTACTTAGGGCAGGTAATAACCGCAGAGCCTAACCACGAGATTGAAGTAACTAGAAGAATAAGAATGGGGTGGAGCACATTCGGCAGGCACTCTCAAATTATGACAAGTAGATTGCCACTGTTCCTCAAGAGGAAGGTATATAACAGCTCTATCTTGCCGGTACTTAGCTACGGAGCAGAAACCTGGAGACTCACAAAGAGGGTTCAACTTAAATTGAGGACGACGCAGCGAGCAATGGAAAGAAAAATGGTAGGTGTAACCTTAAGAGACAAGAAGAGAGCAGAGTGGATTAGGGGACAAACGGGAGTTAAGGATATCATAGCTGCAATAAAGAAGAGGAAATGGACATGGGACGGGCATGTAGCACGTAGACAGGATAACCGCTGGTCATTAAGGGTCACCAACTGGATTCCCAGAGAAGGGAAGCGGGGTAGGAGGAGACAGAAGGTTAGATGGGCAGATGAGATTAAGAAGTTTGCGGGTATAAATTGGCAACAGCAAGCACAGGAACGGGTTAACTGGCGGAACATGGGAGAGGTCTTTGTCCTGCAGTGGACGTAGACAGGCTGATGATGATGATGATACGTTTCACCGAACGCCAAATCTCTGGCTTGGAGAAATTGGCGGCAGATGTTACTTTATTTATTACTCCAAAAGCGTGCAATAAATGCATGTTCCCATTTATCTTTCCATTTACGGAATAGTCGAGATGTCTGACCAGCCTGTTTCGGCACTATTTCAATTTACGCAGTCGCATCTATTTCAGAAATTCAGCGGGCACCTTTAAGTTTCTACAGACGCATCTGTTAGGCCGCGTTCACACTGAGCATTCCGGCCGCCGAAAGTGCTCCGAATCCGGTTCGGCGGCGGCGAGATTCGCCGAAACGGCCCTCTCCGGGCCGATCGCTCTCGGACCGATTTTTGCGGCGTCTGCCGCCGAATCGGTGACCGCGGACCAATAGGAGCGCTAGTCAAGGAATTTTGAAAAATGGTGGCCAAGCCCTACTCACCTGTTATGCTGCAGTGCACGTAACTGAATGTTGAAACCTACGGGAGTTTAACGTACTCCGTGCCTACTTCGCCTCCGTATTTCGTGAAAGAGGTGACCGAGCTTGCTGTTGGCGTGACCGAGCTTGTTGCGGTCTTGCAAAACAAAACGAACCCACCAACGCCGCTGGCGTCGGTGGTTTTTCTGCCCTTGGTGCATTACAGGACAGCCACTTGCCGGCAAAGTAAGCAGTACTGTCTTTTCTTGCTTCTTGCGTAGGAGAATCGTCGAAGTATACACCACTGGATAGCGCAGTAGCGTTTTCGAGCCGCGACAACAACCGGGTGACAGCGCATCCATCCCGCGTTCGTACCGTAGTAGATGGCATATTCGGCGGCGCGGGGCGCGTCCAGTGCGAACGACGCTGTGTTTCGGCGGCAGGGGAATTTTGGTCGCTGTAGAAAGCGGATGTTTCAGTGTGAACTAGGCATTACAGTGACGGTAAAGGCGGCTCTGCAGCTTTCTTTTGCCCTTCTACTAACGTCCAACGAGTGTTTCGCATACCGCATTCATCGTCTTCAACGACTGTGGAACTATAGCTACGATTGATATGGACGCTGAAAGATGCACTAAAAGAATGAGAAGAATTGAAAGTTGTCATACTTACAGATTCTTGTGCTGCCTTTGCTGATTGTTGAGAAAACACTCCGTTAATCTGTCACAAAGCCTATTACTCGTGACGTGTCCCTCATTTCCCATTGTGTTCCTAATGGTGTCGCTAGTTCACTTTGTCGTGTCAGTATTCCTGGGAATAGAAAGATCCATCGCCTTGCTTCAATGAGTGCACACAACGAGTGTGACTGCCAAGAAATTTCATGCCGGTTTGACCACGCTCCAATGCTGATCCACCGTCATCTTCTAAAGCAGCATCCCGTTCAGCGTGTCGCAAGCGAATTGTTTTCTCTTTGTATTCGTGTTCGTCAATTGACTCGTCGTGACAGAGCCTTGTTATATAAGCTAATAGATCACTCTGTCAATTCGCTAAACATTAAACCATCAAGGACGTGCTGACAGTTCGATATGTTCGTTGTGTGGCTCGTGTGAGACAATAGACTATTTCAGAGTGTCCTACATTCGTCATGCACCAAGCACCACTCAAGAAGGACTACGAACTGACTTGACTTCGGTTCACGACCCTTGATTATTTCCTGTTCCCAGTAGGATGTGCTTCTAGGCATGAAAAGGCCCATCAAGGCTCTTTAACTTTCTCAAAAAAGAACGAAATAGGCGTCACGTTCATAGACACTTTCAGTGTGACTATTTACTTGTGTTTGTGTTTGGTGATTTTAGGGGCGAAGCTCCTTATGGCGTGGCTTGTGCGTCCCTCGTAGTACGTAACCACCAGTGGCACATACTCGAAATAGGTATAACATTTGACCTCCAAGGTGGTGCTGGTGAGAGATTTCTTCTGTGCGTTGTTTAACAATAAAAAATAGGGCTCACTGTACATGCCAATGGCTGCTAATGGTGAATGAAAGACAGGAGCATTCGTCTTTTAGTTAACGCGCACGCTGTGACCCTCATTAGCAGCCATTGACATGTACATTGAGCTCTATCTGACAAGAAAGGGTCGCTACGTTATACTCGCTGGGTGTAACCTCCTTAGTTTTAGAAAGGTTTAGCGAGCGTTGAGAGCCGCCGTGCCATGAATACAACGAACTAGTATATACCATGAACTCGAGGTGGTTGAAGGTGGGAAGTAGATACGAAGCGCAAGTCGTAAGAAAGTAGAAGCCGAATTCTCCAGTCTCTCGTTTCCCATTAGGAGCCATTGGCATGTACATTGAGCTCTATCTGACAGGAAAAGGTTGCTACGTTATACTGTCTGGGCGTAACCTCCTTGGTTTTAGAGAGGTTTAGCGAGCATTGGGCCGCAGTGCCATGAATACAGACAACTAGTATATACCATGAACTCAAGGTGGTTGAAGGTGGGAAGTAGACCTGAAGCGCAAGCCCTAAGAAAGTGTGCGTGTGCCACCTCTCGTTTAGTCATTGGAATGTCCACTGAATGGCGGTGCTTCTATATGGGGAATATATGATAAAAAAAATGCGAGATAGTGGGACTTGGAGTGTTGAATAGATGGACGAACGGACACACAGACAGATGCATGGATGGACGCATGAACGGACGCAGGAGCGAATGCATGAACGAACGCAGGGGCGGGTGCACAAACAGACGCCTGGACGGTCACACAGACGGACGCATGGACGGACGAATGCTTCGCCCCACTCTCCATCATTCACTCCGTGGATATGCGGCCATCTTTTTCTTACGTTTTTTTTTACTTTTATCTCTTTTTCCTTCTTTTCTTCATTTTCACTTTTTTAACTGAGCTATTAAAGATGTGAGCCCGCTCCACAATGCTTCGATTTACTTTGTCTCAGTAAAGTAGTTTCAATGTGAATGAGTCATGCTTGAACCTCGCCTCATTAAAAAAGTGTCACCTATTACTATCATGTGAACTAGCAGATTTGAATATTTAGAAATTATAAACGCAGCGAACATTTATGTCACACTAGTCTAGATTAAGAATAATGCATGTATATATATGCCTCCTCGATAACGTAGTCATCCACGCCGGTACATAGTAAAGTTTAGACTATGGAAACGACTGAAAACATTAACCATTAACAAATAGCAAGGACTACTACTTCTACGTTTGTTCCCAGCATAAGTATAAACACGATTGTTCAATAAAGTGTTCCATTCTTTAATTCATCCATCTTTGGCAGTGGAGCTGTGGCATATGCTTGAATGTCTTCAAGGGAGCAAAACCGGCCCTTACTTCCTCCGGCGGTAAAATCGATAGCAGCGATCACCACAATGACAACCATACTGGTATTCCGTCTGGCCTGCCCTGCACGTAAACGGCCTATATCCAATCAGAGGTCAAAACGAGTCGATTGTATACTATATTGACTACTAAATCGAATTCATACAGCCCACTGGCTGCCCGCGCGAGCACAGCGCTGCTGCAGTGGCAGCAAGAACAAGCGTTCTCAGCAGCACAGTTGCGCGTTCGGCAGGTCGCTTTTATTTAGCGACCGTATTTTCATGATAGAACACACGATTCTTGAGAATAAAGACGCGTCAAAGCTGCGACGGTCACATCTCTCACTACAGTATTGCGTAACAGCTGTATCATTAGTTTGCGTAGCTACAGCGTCAACGAACACTCATGCGATCTACTGGGAACGATGCGTTGTTTATGACGTTTCAATCCCAACTCTGAATTGCGTCCATGCGAAAATTATAGCCTTTCAAGGTGCGCCTGTTTGACTAAGGATGGCTAGGTTGGGCTAAAGGGGAAACCTAACGTATGCTCACATTAAAGGGCTCACTGCCAGGTTTCACAATTTTGAGCTGACGAGCGCAATACATACATGGGGCGTTCATGGTCCCATCTGTTAATATTTGCAATGCTGGAAGCCACGAAAATGAGTAAATTTAAGGATGAAGGCTGCTTGCCCTTCTTTACGCGGGCACGCACCGAGACAATGAGACCATGACGTACACAGTAACCCCAAAAAATGGCAGACCCCACGTACAGTGGGAATCAATGATATGCGAAGCACAAATGAGAAAGGTTTATATGTCACTTTAAAATCAGCACAACGTTACGAGGTGTAGGTAAATAATGTCCTACATGACTTCCGGGTCGTGATTATCATGTTTAGATGTGTAGTTTATCTTCGTCATCTATTCACGTCACGTGATGCCAAATTTAGCATATGTGAAGCTAGCAAAACGGCCGAGAGCATGCTATGAGAGTGGTATGTTGTAATGTTCTTACATAGCACGAGTGTCAGTATTATTATGTTTGCACCAGTCATGTACTTTTGTCATCGATTGACGTCACCTAACACCAAATGGGGTGAAGGTGGAGTTAGCAAAACGGCCACGAACCCGTCATGAAGCGCCCAATATACTCCAATGTAGCGTTGACGCACGCGCACGCTGGGCACAGCGACGCTACGCTAGCAAAACGCGAGCACTCTATAGTTTAACGCCAGCCGAGACGGGCGCGACAAGCGCCCGTCAGCGCGGCCCGACGGCAACCGGCGCGAAATGCAACATGCTGCAATTCGCGCTGATGCATTACCCGGACACCACTGCTTCTCCCACTTTTCGTGACGGAGAGACGCTGGACGCGCTGAAACACGTATGCGTCAAAGCAACGCAGTACGGGGCGCGCCTTCGAGTATATGGCAGGACCGGTGCCTAGCGTGTCAACGCCGGCGTGACGCGACGAAAAGAACGCCGGCGAGCACGCGCACCGCATCACGTCGAAATGTATTGGCGCCTTGACTGTGGCAAGTACCCATAATCTCACATGACACGCATTTCATGACTATCGTGTTTGCAGCAGTGACATACCTCCGTCATCTATCGATGTCACATAATACCAAATTGGGCATATGTGAGGCTAACTGAACGGCCGCAAGCGCATCATGAGCGTAGCATGTAGTCACGTTGTTACATGACACGCATCTCATGCTTATCATGTTTGCACCAGTATCATACCTTCATCATCCATCGCCTCCCGTAATAACAAATTTGGTACAAGTGAAGCTAGCAAAATGGCCGCCAGTGCATCATGAGCCTGGCATGTAGTCATGTTATTACATGAAACAAATCTCATGATTATCATGTTTGCACCAGTCACATACCTTCGTCGTCCATTCACGTACCGTGATACCAAATTTTTTATATGTGATGCTAGCGAAATGTCCCCGAGCACATCATGAGCGTTGCATGTAGTTCTGTAGTTACACGACATGCATGTCATGATTTTCAATTTTAGGTCTGTCGCTTGTGTCGCTTGGGTTAACTGGTAGAACATGGGAGAGGCCTTTGTCCTGCAGTGGACGTAGTCAGGCTGATGATGATGATGATGCTTGTGTTCGCCAAGCAATCATGTCATACCATACCAGTTTTGCAACATGCCATGTGAACAAAACCACCGCAAGAGCTGCAGGACCATGAAATGTAAATGTTGACATACATGTCATGATTTTCAAGTTCTTAATACAGTAATGTTCTTAATACAGTAAATATGTTCTTATAGTAAATATGTTCTTAATACAGTAATGTTATGTCATACCAAGTTTGGTATCGATACCATCATCGAAACGGCGAGGACAGCTAAATGTCGTAGGCGCTAGATAGATAGATAGATAGATAGATAGATAGATAGATAGATAGATAGATAGATAGATAGATAGATAGATAGATAGATAGATAGATAGATAGATAGATAGATAGATAGATAGATAGATAGATAGATAGACAGACAGACAGACAGACAGACAGACAGACAGATAGACAGACAGACAGATAGACAGATAGATAGATAGATAGATAGATAGATAGATAGATAGATAGATAGATAGATAGATAGATAGATAGATAGATAGATAGATAGATAGATAGATAGATAGATAGATAGATAGATAGATAGATAGATAGATAGATAGATAGATAGATAGATAGATAGATAGATAGATAGATAGATAGATAGATAGATAGATAGATAGATAGATAGATAGATAGATAGATAGATAGATAGATAGATAGATACGCTCAAAGTCACTGAAGTTCGCTCTATAAATGCTTCGAATTTAATATACCTAGCTGGGAGTAATCGGGAATGATGCGCCCACTCTGCTCCGGCGGCCTCCCTCAAGCCGGAATATACCGGAGTAAAAACACTCGTTTTCTACCGTTTCGCTCCGGTGGGCGAAGGACGAAAGAAACCGGAAAAAAACGGGGCCTATAGCCTGATTATGCTCCTGTGATTGCTCCCCAAGTGCTCTGGCGCATTGCTTTCACTCCGGTGGATGCTCCGCAAATCCTCCGGCTCATCACTCAGTGGCATTTATTGGCTGTTGGAGAAGTGAAGTACGCAGCCTCGCACCCAGAGGGCCGTTCCCCACAAACCAACATGGGGCAGATCAAGCCGGTTGAGTGAAGATTGTGCGAAACGTTCGGCTGCGTTCGGGAAAGAAAATTGTTTCCTGCACCTTCTGGATATCACAAGCAACAAGTAGAAACGAAAGTTATCATCGACAGAAGAGAGTTGTGAAAGCGGTAATCGTGTGATGGTTGCTGGCAGCAAACGACACACGGTGATGTTCCTATTACATTGTGATGTTGCATTGTGATCTTCCTTCTCCTCACGTGGGTAAGGGAAAAAAGGAAAGAAAAAGAAAGAGGAGGGCATGGTGAGGGGTGATTGAACACCCTGTCCCGTTCAGGGAACGACGTGCGTAAAAGTCGGTTATGTCTCATTTGATAGATCCTGCATCTTGTTCGCGACTAATTCGTTGCGCATACTGAAAATGCCTTATACTTGCTTAATGAATCAAATGGAAACTTAGGTTTCTTGCGCATTCTATTTTTCTGTGTATATTAAAGATAAACGTATTTTAAACAAATGCCCGGACTGTCATTTGTAACCAGATCATCCACAGAGGCTTCTGATGGTGGTTCAAGCTTGGTGTTACCTTTCGCACTTGGCTCCTTCAAGACGTGCGTAAGTTGTTGTTCTTGGCCCTATTGGCGCTCCGAAAGCAGGTACCCAATCGCTTCTTTTAAATGCTAAGCATTTCTTAGCGAACTTCGGCGACTTCGATTCCATCTATCTGTCTATCCAGCCGCCTATGACATTTAGCTCCACTGGCCATTTAGGAAATGGTATCGATACCAAACTTAGTATGGTATAACATGACAGTATGAAAAAAATGGCTAGTCATACCAAGAAAATTATGACATGTATGTCATGAATGTCATGATTTACATTTCATGGTCTTCAAGTTCTTGCGGTGGTTTCGTTCACATGGCATGTTGCAAAACTGGTATGGTATGACATGACTGCAAGGCGAACACAAGCGACAGATCCTAGCGTGAAAATCTTCACATGCATGTCATGCAAGTCATGAGTTATTACTACTCGCCACGCTCACGATACGCTCGCCGCCGTCTCGCTAGCTTCACATATACCGAATTCGGCGTTACGTGATGCGAATGGATGACGAAGGTATGTGACTGGTACAAACATGCTAATCATGAGACGCGTGACACGTGATATTATGAATATACAAGCCACACTCATGATGCCTCGCAGCCATTTCGCTAGCTTCACATACACCAAATTTGGTATTATGGGACGTGAACGGATGACAAAGAGATGGGACTGGTGGAAGCATGATAACCGTGTGATGCGTGTGTTGTGACATGACTATATGATACGCTCATAATGCGCTCGCGGCCATCTCGCTAGCTCCACATGTAGCAAATTCAGTATTACGTGACGCGAAAGGACGACATATGTAAATGAGATGTCCAAACATGATAATTATGACCTGCGTGTCATGTAACAACATGATTACTTGCCGCACTCATGATGCGCTCGGAGCCGTTTCACTAGATTCACATATGCCAAATTTGGTATTACGTCACATGAATGGCTGGCGAAGGTGTGTGACTGCTGCAGACATAATAATTATGAGATGCATGTCATGTAACAACACGACTACATGCCACACTCAAGACGCTAATACACTTAGACATGACCCGGTGCACGTGCGCTCCAGCGTTCGTTTCGTCGCATCATGCCGGCGATGCCACGCCAGGCGCCAATCTGCTGGGTATATACTCGCAGGCACGCGCCGCACCGCGTTGCTTTGAAGCATGCGCGTTTGAGCACGCCCGGCGTCCCTTCGTCACCAAGCTAGGCAGACGTGGTGCATTCTTGGTAACGTGGTTGGTGTGAAATGCAGCATGTCGCATTTCGCACCGGTTGCCGCCGGGCTGCGCCGAAAGACGCTGGTCGCGTCTGGCATCAGACTATGAAGTGCTCGCGTTTTTTTTTTTCGCGTCTCTCTTCGCTGTCTCTGTAGCCTGCGGGACGGCTCAACTCTCTCCAGTAGTAGAGTACCCAGTACTCTGAATTTTAAACACACATTCAAATAAGTTGAGTCAACGCAGGTCATTACTTTCTTACTGTCTTTCACGGGACGGCAGCTTTATGCTCTCCCATAGTAGAGTGCCCTGTACTCTAAATCGTTACCCACTTTTCTACCCCCCCCCCCTTTCTCAGAGTAGATTACCTAGTACTCAAATTCGTTATTCACAATTTCAAGACACATCGGTGGTGCCTCATTCGCCTTCTTCACGAACGATCCACAGTTATTGGGACGGCTCAATGCCCTCCCATAGTTAAATAAGAAGTACTCAAAATCATTAAACATTTTTAAATGTGAAGCATTTCTTAGTGAATTTCAGTGATTTGAGCGTATCTATCTATCTATCTATCTTTCTATTTATCTATCTATCTATCTATTCATCCATCTATCTATCTATCTATCTATCTATCTATCTATGTTTCTATCTATCTATCTATCTAACCGCTTACGTTTGGGTGCTCTCGTTGTCACCCCTTAATTAGGCGTGGACCAAGAATAGCATGGGAAGGTAAGATGATTTAGAAAATATGACGCGCTGGTCAAGACATAAATAATACCACAATCCCGTCGCGTACGTCGTCAAAAACTTCCCGCCAGGCAGTGTCACATACCCATGGGTGGGTATGTGCCGCTGGTATGCGGGTATAATATGTGCCACAGGGGATTGTTACTTAGTATCTGCCCAGAAACGACAAGAACATAGACGGGAAAACTTAACGCTCGAGCGTTAAGCAATACCCGACATCATTAGCGTCGACTCAACGAAGGCATAGAAAAGATCTCAGTGTTAAGAAAAAAATGGCAGCATATCTACAGAGTGAATGATGGAAAGTGGGCCGAAGAATTCGTCCGTCCATTCGTTCTTGCTTCCTTCCGTCCATTCGTCCGTCAGTGTGACCGTCCATGCGTCCATCAGCCCGTCCGTGCGTGCGTCTGTTCGTGCGTCCGTCCCTGCGTTCGTCCATGCATCTGTCTATGTGTCCGTTCGTCCATCTATTCAACACTCCAAGTACCACAATCTCGCATCTTTTCATCATATATTCCCCATATAGAAGCACCGCCATCCAGCGGACATTCCAAGGACTAAACGAGAGCGGGCACACGTACACTTTCTTACGGCTTGCGCTTCGGGTCCACTTCCCACCTTTAACCCCATCGAGTTCATGGTATATACTAGTTCACTGTATTATTGGCACTGCGGCTGAATGCTCGCTAAACCTTTCGAAAACCAAGGAAGTTACGCTCAGCGAGCATGACGTAGCAAACTTTTTCAGTCAGATAGTGCTCAATGTACATGCCAATGGCTGCTAATGGGAAATGAGAGGCGGAGAATTCGGCTTTTACTTTCTTACGGCTTGCGCTTCGTATCTACTTCCCATTTTTAACCACCTCGAGTTCATTCATGGTAGAATGCATAAACTCAATCGTAGGCTACGAAAAAGAATTGCATTGCTCAACCGACAAATTGAAGAGTACAGTCACACACTAGCTCGCAATCAGTGGAATGAGGTGTGTAATTCGCTTGACGCACGCATGAGAAAGGGTCTAAAATGGGACCTTCTCAGGCATCTGCTCGGCGACAAGCCCGCCAAGTCAGAACAACGACTAACTCTAGATAGACTGTTACACAAAGCGCGAGGACAGCAACTTACCGACGCGCAGATTTTAGATGCTACAGCAGCCCGGTATCTATGCACAGAACCTACCTCACATGAAGACTATCCACCTTACGCGGGGGCCACAGACGACCCATTTGAGCAGGCTATAACTAGCGCTGAAATAAGCGCAGTTATAGCGGAGCTCAATACTAAATCAGCCCCGGGTCCTGACGGAGTCACTAACAAGCTACTCCGCAACCTGGCTGACCATGACATTGAATCACTAGCCACCCACATGAATGAGGTTTGGGAGCAAGGGAGCGTACCGCCAGAATGGAAGGCCGCGACCGTCATACTCATTCCCAAGCCGAACAAACCCCTGGAACTCGACTCTCTACGACCCATCTCCCTCACATCCTGTGTGGGTAAGGTCATGGAGCACGTCATTCTCCGTCGAGTCACAAAATATTCAGAGCGAAAACACCTCTTCCCATTCAATCAAGTAGGGTTCAGGCCGGCTATGGCCACGCAGGACGTACTTCTCATGCTGCAGGAGACGTTACTTAGAGTAAGGAGCAAAGACCTCCAAGCAATCCTAGCTCTTGACTTAGAGAAAGCTTTTGATACCATAAGCCACGCTCATATACTACACGAGATTCAGGAGGCAGGCTTAGGCCGCCGTTTCTACGAATACGTCCGCTCTTTCCTAAGAGCCAGAATGGCCACACTTAAATTTGGGGATCTCAAGTCACACACCTACAACCTAGGCCCGCGCGGCACCCCGCAAGGGTCGGTGCTCTCACCGTTTCTTTTCAATTTAGCCCTCAGGCAACTTTCGCAAAAGCTGAGACACATCGAAGGCGTAGAACACGCGCTCTACGCCGACGATATTACTATTTGGCGTACTGGAGGGAGTGATGGACAAATCGAAGCGAGCCTTCAGGAAGCCGTCACTGCAGTACAAACATTTTTAAAGCCCACGGGCCTCAGACTATCGGCATCTAAGTCCGAGTTGCTGCTTCTGCCACCACAGTACGGCCGCACCAAAGCCGAACCTACCATACACCTCTCCACAATGGATGGCTCGGTTATCCCGATAGTGTCGTCGGTTCAAATTCTGGGCGTTACCCTACAGGAGAATGGCAAAAAACAACTTAACCATTACACATCTCACCAAAAAAGCTGAGGCAGTCATGCACCTCGTCCGACGCGTCGCTAATAGACACGCAGGACTCACAGAAGAAAGCTTACTACGCATCTTTCATGCGTTCTTAATGTGCCACGTTCACTACGTTGCCTGCGCTCACCCGTGGAGCAAAGGCGATGAAACTAAAGTAGACAACCTCATCCGAAAATGCACAAAACGAGTACTTGGTCTACCCATGTCCACAAGCACGCAGCGCCTGCTATCCCTTGGGGTACATAACACGTTCCAAGAAATCATCGAAGCACAAAGAATGTCCCAACTCATGCGCCTGTCTTCGACAGCTGCGGGTCAGGAACTCCTCTCACACATAGGTCTTCCTATCCCAACTCAAGTCAACGAAGCAGAACCATTACCGCAACACCTTCACGCTAAAATCACAGTGCTACCCTTCCCCAGGAACATGCACCCGGTGCACAATCAGGCTCGAAGACGGGCACGAGCTCAATCCTTACTAAAAGCAGCCAACCTACACGCGACAGACGTGGTTTTCGTAGACGCCGCTAAATACGTGGACAAACCCTACTTTGCAGCTGTGGCGGTTGCCCCAGACGGAAAAGCTCTTAATGCTCTTACCGTAAAAACTCGGAAAGCCTGCGAGGCCGAACAAGTGGCCATTGCCCTCGCTCTAGCACTCCCTCAGCGCGACACAATATTTACCGACTCTAAACCCGCTGCACTGGCATACCGCCGCGGTACACTTTGCCAGGCGGCATTAAGAGTTCTAGCATCTATTCAGATAACTGTAGATAAGCATATCCACTGGTTCCCTGGTCATGAAGGGATCAACGTTCAACCAGGGGTCCCTAATGAGCTGGCCCATAACCTCGCGCGTGATCTTACGTGCCGCGGGGGGTCGCGGTCCGGCTCACTGGCCGGGGACACCGACACGCACCGGGAGCCACTCCTATCATATCATGAAATTTGCTCGCACTATAAGTTATTTAGAAAGGAATTCCCCTCACCTCACTCAGCACTCAATAAAGCACAACAATTAACGCTTCGACTGCTGCAAACGCACAGTTACCCCCAGCCCCTATATCTACAGCAAATACCTACCAGATATAAGGCCAGAATGCCCCAAATGCCAAAATTTAAGGTGCGATTTAAATCACATGCTGTGGCAGTGTCCCGTGCTAAACGCTAGCTTTGGGTCCCCTGCCACCAAAGACGACTGGTTCAACCACCTCAGGAGCCCCGACAGGGCCCTTCAACACCAGGCCGTCCAGAAGGCCCAAAAGGTGGCTGGCGAGCTCCGACTCCCAGTCCCCACATGGGCGGAGCCACCGGGCTGGCCCCCGTAAGGGGTGCCCAGTCCCCTTCAGGAGCTTAATTAAAGTTATTTCTCTCTCTCTCTCTCATTCATGGTATATACAAGTTCATTGTATTCATGGCACTGCGGCTCAACGCTCGCTAAACCTTTCTAATGTCAAGGAGGTTACACCCAGCGAGTATAACGTAGCAACCCTTTCTTGTCAGTTGTGCTCATAGTACATGCCAATGGCTGCTAATGGTGATTGCAGCCTGCGCGTTCACTAAAAGCCGAATGCTCCTGTCTCTCGTTCCCCATTAGCAGGCATTGACGTGTACATTGAGCACTATTTTTTATTGTTCAACAACGCACAGAAGAAGTCTCTCACCGGCACCACCTTGGAGGTCAAAATGTTATACTTGTTACCTACTACGAGGGACGAACGGGTGCCGCTATAAGGAGCTTCGCCCCTAAAACCTGACTTAGGCAGCGTTGACCCCCCCCCCCCCCGACGAAGGCAACGAATAAACGTCAGGGTGCCAGCTGAAATCAAACTCAATCATTCTGCGCGGCAACGAAGCATTTCACCACAAAGATACGCCAGGTCTCGGAACTACTACTAAAATCGACGCTAATCCACGTGAAAGGTGAAGTGGTTGCAATGCTGCCTACCCAATTTTATAAACATTACATATGTACTTCTTTAATACAGCCGTGACGTCGGGTTAACGTCAATCGGGGTTAGTTGCCATGCGCTGAAGTTTATTTATGTATACAGTGTCCAGGTGCAGCATCCTCGCGAGCATCAGCGCTTTATATCAGCCTCTGGTGTTGCTAATACGCATGTTCCAGTTGACATCATTGTGCAAGTGCAAACTACTCGTTATATAAGTATCTGCAACTCTTCTACAAACATCTGTAAGTGTAACACTTGTACGTATATTGAGCGTCATTTCATGGCAATTCGCTCAATAAAAAACAATTGCAACACGGTCGTATTTCCCTCTGCATGTTGTGCATAACGTCGATTCCAAGGTACATGGGATCTGCACAACTTTTTTTTGTTTTGAATTACTAAAGGTGCTAATATAAGCCAAAGGAGCTTCATAAAAACTGCGTTCATGACAGTTACCTTCTGACAATCCTATAACTTAAGAATCTACAAACGGTGACAATGCCAACAGGCGATCGTCACTGGGCAACTTGAAGACCACCATTAAATATGCCTCGCCCGGCTTGGCCGCTCTGCAGCACAGAATGCTGGGACGTCGATTGGATAGGTTAGATGATACAGACAGGCCCACGTTTAAGGAAACACCTGCGTGAGCAGCATTTTTACATTTCGCTATCTTGCGGACTCATAGCGGCATCGATATCCATAAGACTACTGGTGGTTAATAGTTCCAACTCCCCTTAAAAGAACATTCACTTGCCGGAAGATTGTTTCTCCTTTCACTTGCTCTTAGACTCTTAGAGGGCCAGGAATATTGGTGGTGTGCATTCGAGTGTTCCCTTCAGCAGGAGGACTATACCGAACATTCTTCTTTGGACATATCGCAGCCCGACCAGCTCTCTCGATGCCCACCGTTTATATATATATATATGTATATATATATATATATATATATATATATCTATATATATATATATATATATATATATATATATATATATCTATATATATATATATACACGTCGCAGCACCATGAATGGGCGAGCTTCTCTGGGCAGAGTTGACAATGTCGGCAGGGCGCCCGTCGAAGCGGATGGCATTTCGTGTATCGATGTGGTTGCGTGAGGAATTTCGCGTGTCCGTGGGCGGCTTTTTTGTGCTTTCTCGTGCTTTTTTGTGTGCGAATATGTGAGGGGGTACAGTCTGCCTCATGTTTCCTGGGATCGAGTACGGATCTTTGGTGCGCGCTTGTGTGGCAGTTTTTTTTAGTGGTGCGACGACGCGAAGCAGTTGTGTACCGCTGGGCAGCTCAACGCAAAAAAAAGATGCTGCATTGAAGCACAACGTATTCCACTGTGATGTACAGTTTCAAGAACCGCATCTAAATAAGTATTGTTCGTAACAGAGCCCGTATTTTTGTCACAAACGAGCACTGAAGTAGACGAATGAGCAGCGCTGCCTCCAGACGACAGCATCAAATCACCATGCCAAGCATTTCTTTCACCCGTGCGTGCTTTCATGGTGCTTTTCGATAAGCCGATACCTCAGCCCTTGGAATCTGCTCGGCGATCGCCTCCTCATGAACGGAATCAGTGCCTCTATATAAGGTGAGTCAAACGGGTAGCATTCATTGAGAGTATTGAGGCCTATAATGATTCGCCCTTCTAAAGTGAACTGTTCACAAATATAGGTACTCCTCATATCGATTCAGAATCAAACCGTGCTGAGATGCTACGAAATGCGATATTTACGGCCTGCTGTGCCACGCAGAAACGCGTGTAAAAGTGTTTCTCCTGGGAGAAGTGGTGGCCTCAGAGAGGACGTGAGGTGAACTGGACCCGTCCCGCCTCTTCGGCGGTACACAGCAGGCCACCACCTTGTTTTTTATCCAGAGGCCGTGGTACAGAGCATTTCAACCGCCTCCCACATTTGGTCATAGAGAGTTCTCTCGACGCACTTGGCATCATGAGTTACCTCTGAGCACCTTCATAGGCAGACGAGCTTTTCGAGTAGAGTTCAATAAGCCATCAGTGATCCAAGGACAATGGCAGCGCTCGTCTCACATGGTTCTGTCCTGAGCCCCTGTTTGCTTCAAGCTAGAGTTGCGGAGCTACCAGCAACTTCCTGCTTTCCAGCGCTACCCTTCACGATGCTCGTTGCATGCAGACGACATGTTAGTGTGGGTTAGGTAGTCCAGGTGGATCCTCAGGTGATCCGGCATTTCCTGCAACGCTCCCTTAATGACATGGCCACGTTCAAGGTGATTGGGTTTGGGGCGCCAATGAATACGAAGAAGCTGCTTGCGCAATCGATAGCCGCTGCATGGAGGGCCTTGTGGATACTGTTGCTGGGAGACCGGGCAATACCGGGGAGCAAGCAGTGACGTACCTGTATCTAAGGATTGACTCGTGCCTTACGTAGATACCCGCTGCCATTACTGGTCACTTTCAACACCACCACAATCCGGAATGCTAAGGAGAACCTATCATAGCGTAATCAAGGACCAAGAGTGCACCCAGGAGTTGCCCCTTCAGCTCTACGAAGGTACAGCAACAGCAGTGCAAATCCATGCACCGCACGTAGTGAAACTGGCGCCGCACCACACGGCAGTTCAACGCTTCGTGAGACGCTCGCGCCAGACGGTCGTAGGTCCTTCACTGGTGGGTAACCAGGCGTAGCCCCTGTCGCTTCATTGATGCAACACGCGCTACATCATATAGGCGATTTCCAGAGGGCCCCAAAGGGTAGTGCCCTGCTTCCGGGCCTGGTAACTTACCATCTTCACAAAAGGGACATATCGGTGCTCTCTATGAGGAACGATGATGGACAGGGGGCCCGAGGTGTCCTGTCCTACCCTGCATCCTTCTCCACCACAGTAACCTCTCAATGTGCAGTTGGAGCAGGACAACACCCGTACAATGGGTACACCAGCATATGAGCTGCACCGCTCAGACGTGCGGAAATATCGGACACGCTACGGGGGCGACACCTAATGGCCACGAACACACCTGTTTGAGACAGCCGCAATCGGCCGTAGCTGCCTGTGTATTCCCAATGACTGGGACCACCATCTGGTACCGCATGCCTTTAGAACTCAGCTCAACTGTAGCTAATCTGGTTTGCTTTCCTTGGCAGTCGACTACCTCGCCACTACGGCACCTCAGTATCCCGATGCAATCCTCTTAAACAACCAGACAGTTTTGTAAGTGCTGCTGCAGTCAGATCAAGCCGAAATTACATTGGCGCTGCCACGCCACAGACTCGTGGTCTATATCTATCCATCCACTTCCTTTCCTCGCACGTTGAAAGAGCTGGTAACGAGGAGGCTGATGCCGCTGCAAACGCAGCACACTTTGGCGACATTTCCGTCACCAAGGTTATAGCATTACTACTCCCGACACAAACGGCGGCAGCGGTTATCGCGGACCCCCACCTTCACAAACAGGTTGCGAGGGTCAAACTCCCCCAATCCACTACCCCAGAGCGACAACACTCGGACCAGTGGCACGCATGTACTCCACGACTGGGTTTCTGATCTTCTTGCGTGCCGCAGATGTGCAATTATATTCTGGAGCTCAGTGGTTTCTTTTGCTCTCTTCCGACTTATTAGCAGTGCGAGATGAGGCTTCCCTACTGTCTCCTGAGTCTCTCTGCGACAGCTGTAGAGGATTTCATCTTTCTTGAACGATCTAAAGATATCAGCCCTACGAGCCTTACTGGATGTTACGGCTTCTCCGGACGTCGCCGCCCTATAGACAAACACCGAGACTTAGTGCTCTCACTGCACTAACAAAAGGCACTCTTGCTATCTACTGACTCCCTCCTCGCAATGATTTCTCTTTATGATTTATTCATTCATTTTATTTATTTTAGGAATTACTCACAGCGCCGTCAAAGGCATTACAGGGTGGGGGTAAGCACCGTATAAGTGAGTTTATACATCCAATATAACCAGTGACAACAAAAAAGTAGGCACAAAAATGAATGAACTATATAGGTTGCAGGAACTTGATTGCGGCAGCAATGGTTACCGCTTCAAGAGCCTCAATGACATCGTCGACAGTACTGCCTCCTGCGCACAAAGGACGAAACAGTGGGCCTGCGGCGGAGGCGTGGCGTAGGTCACCGACGGCATGGTTCAGCCCTGGCTCCACTGCGAAACGCTGTAGTGCCCGGGCGACGAACTGCGGGCGCTCCTTCTGGAATCCGAAGTGGGCTGTATCCAGGGTCTTCATTGGAGAACAGGTCGCAGGTGGACAGCAACGTAGCCTCTTTTAAGATTGTTTTATTTCCAGATGAATCTTCATAGGTTATCTGTACACAAATTATATACAGAGATGATCATGCGTATGTACAGTGCAAGATGTTATGTACAGTGAAACTAACTTATTTGCGTATGCAGTGATGCACAATGCAAAAATTGTACAAGGACGAGAGATTCATAAACATGGAGACGATAAAGGCTATCGACGGTAAACATATAAACGGTAAAGGCTATATCTACAAACAAGGAAGCCTTTCACAATATAAGGTGATGTGTTTTCATCCACATGTGAGGGCAGTTTGCTTTCGTCCTCAAGAAGAATATTTCACAAAAGGATATGTTATAATAAAGAAAAGAAGAATTCACACTGTAGTTTCACTGTAGTACAAGCGCTAGACCACCTCCTCAGTAGGGGACGAAAGGCATGGACACTGTTGTTTTTCACAATAATGAATCGCGTCGCAGGAAAGCCTCCTCTCCCAAAAACATTATTCTTCATTGAGATGCAAAGCATTATTAGTTTTTATTGATGTAGCAGAGAAAACATGAATCTGAGGGCGTCCCCTTATATGAGTCAATCCCCTCCGCTTCCATAAGACGAAGGGCCGATAGCCATTACGAGTTCGACAAAGTTATCCCTGTGGCGAGACTTCAACCGCATACTTATTTGAAACATACTGGTAACCATGCGCCAAAAGGTGCGTGCTACTGTGCATTCATGAAAGACATGGTTCAGCGTTTCGACGCGGCCGCATTGCTGCCATGTCATGGAGGGCGCCACGGCCCACGCCGCAAGGCGGTAAGCCATTGTAGAGCCTCCCATTCCCTAAACCAGTTGGGACCACGGATTTCGAGGGGGAGGGAGGTGTTTATAAGAGCCCAACGTCTTTTCACGTGGCATTTCTGGCACTGTTCCTCAGTCAGACTTTTGAAAGCTGTATGTTCACTCGTCAGTGGGAGATATTTTCATCAGTTTCAGATCTCGAAAATCGTTTCGCCATTGTTGCAAAGATTTTATCACATGCGTGTAATACGCCGGAGGATGTCCCGTTTCGCTTGTTAAACAGCACATTCTTCTAAAGCTACCTCATAGATATACTAGGAGTTGCCTGCCTCGATATGATGAGTTGTCTAAGAGTGCCCAGGTGCTTTATCGAGCCAACATGTGGCCCATTACATCAAGGCTTGGCATACTGGGCCCTTCCCATTTTACTGGTAGGCTGTTCCAAAGCTCTAGCAACAGCTTCCGCGTGGCCATCCTAAAAAGGAGCCACACGCAGTGGCCACTCTCAGCAAAACCCGACGAGAGGTGGTCGAGCAATTCTGGCTACATAAAGCAGTGGCGCTGTTATGCTGGATTTAATTGGATAAGCTCTTTCAGTATAAAAGGTAGTTGAAAGGTTCTGGCGACTACAATGCGTCTGTCCACTTTGTGTTGGATTACTTTCTATTATGGCGCGGGCTACCTCACCAGTCGAAAAGAAAGTT
>WOVY01002407.1:0-37500 GCA_013436015.1 Rhipicephalus annulatus
TTTATCGTGTGGTGTTGCCCAGTGTATGCAGTAAGTGTTGAATGCGAAAGTCCTGCACTGAGTATACTGAGGACTTTCCATATTAGTTACCACAAGCATTAGAGCTTATTGCTGTTTACTATAGACCACGCGTGAAGCGCTTTCGTTGCAGTCGGCCAATATCACGCCGCTACAAAGCCCATAAAACATTTCTGCGTGGAATAGTTCGTCGCATACGGTTGCAAAGACGTTACAGGTGACAGTTTATGCGTATAGCAAATTGGCGTCTTCGTTACGCCCGTGTAAAAGACAATCGCTATCGAAAGGAGCTGCGAGTTTCGCTCATGCGATGCATCCCGATGCGGCCATCAGGGACGTCACTAAACGCTTAGGGTTTCGCGATATTCCTCAAGCTAAGCACAGTTAGAGCTCCACCAGTCATTGGTCGGAAGATTCTATTCGGGAACTTCTATAGCTCTGCTGGCTGTTACTGTGGCACGGGAAATTTCGTGCAGTTCGCATATTCTGGCATATCTGCCAAAAGCAAACCACTAATCGAGCTCGAACATTACTGCGTCAGCTCGAAATGTAGTTCCGAAGTGCCAGATGCTCTCCCGATCAGGCAAAGGCCGCACTTGACGGTCTGCGTTTTACGGTATTCATTTTATGACTTAGTAACTTTCAGTGACGTTGCTAAATGGTGCTCTCACTATTTTCTCGCCTACCATCCTATCATAATTAATAGCGCTTTACTCGGAAAAGACATATACAAAGATAACTGACTTTAAGCATATTTTTTTTTTTGAGACACCCTATGAGGTCAACTTGTGTTGAAACGTCAACGCAAAACGAAAACTGTACTTCAGCATTATTTTTTGCCAAATCCCATTCGGAAATAAAACACCAAATCTACAAATTATTCACAAACGCCAAATCCTTTTTCAGAAAACAGACATACGAGATATGGGATAGGCCTTTCCAATGGCACCAATAGCTGGCATTTTGTTCAATTCCCCACCACCCCAACCGTGCTTCAATTTCCTCATTGTCTCGGCCCTTAACGCGACTAAACATCGTGACACCGGCCCGATAGTTGATGGGAGTTTGAGATCCCTGTTATACATAAAGGAGGGCTACGAGTAATGATTCCATCTCACGCAGACTGGTGGATTAGGAACTTTAGACGAATAGTCTTCACATTACCATAACTAAACAATACAGCGCAGCCACTGCATGCTTTCATCCTTCATAACTTAGTCCGTAGCAAAGCTTTTCTAAAATTCAACACATGTGCCCATTGAGTGGCACTAGAAAACTTACACGAGGGTCCCCATATACGTTCGCCAAGCACGACTCGAAGGCGAAGCTGTCTTTTACTTCTCTAGTCGATCCTCTCGCCTTTCTAGTTCTATACGTAACGTGCATTGCCTCCAGGATCAAAAGCACTCTTAGCTTTCGGTGCCTAATAAGGTCCTGCACTGCCTCCGTGATCGTCCCACCTTTCACCAGGCAAATGTCATTATGGTGACTTCATCATGTGACGTCACATATTTTGTTGTCTCGTGACGTTATCGCGTGATAATGATTTTCTGCATCACTCGCGTTGACGCCGAGGTCAATATTCGCGTCTGATGGGACATCTAAGGCTCTTAACAAGAGCGTCCGATGCGGAGCCATTAATGCCACGACCATCCTAGGCCAGTATGTGCTGTGGTGTGTCGCCGTAGCTGACCTGGCCGCCAGAGGCGCGCGCACACTGAACTTGTCCAACGGCGCGCGCGTTCCTGCGAGGGTTCGGAGAGGAGGCGGTGGCGGCGGCATCATCTCGTCCGTCGCGATGGCATGCCGAGGCGGCAGCCGACCCTCTTTCTATTTTTCTTCTATTCTGCCGTAGCCTCTCGGGCGGCGCTTCTCTCGCTTTCCGGTATTTGTTTACATGAAGGCAGCGCCGCGGGAAGCAGCAGCAGCAACGAAGTCGGCACACTCGGGTCGTCCGTCCTCCGGCGGCAGCTGCGTAGCTTGCCTCTCGGCCCTTGGGAAAGGAGCGGCGGCCGAGAGCTCCCGCAGAGAAAGCGAGGGAAGGGCCGACAACATCCCCTGTGCGACGCTCGTCTTCGTCGCCGAGCTCTCCTCCTCCTCTTAGACTCGAGTGCCAAGGGTAGGTATGCTTCGCAAGTACGCACACACACAGGCAAGAGAGAGGGTTGGACGAGGGGCAGCGGTGACGGTCGCGCAGCGTCCACCCCGGCCGATGCTGGGCGAAGGCTCCAATGTAAGGAAATTGTAAAAAAGCGAATGAATAAACGAAGCGCACCGGACCCGCCGTAGCGCGCCTCTCCTCCTCGTCTCTCTCTCCTCATTCCCCGCGCCAAGTGGCGCTTTTGCCCGATTCAGTGAACGAAGCCGCTTTCGCGCTTTTCTTCCTCCTCTCCTTCTTACGCGCCTGCCTGCTGGCCGCCTCCATCAACAGGCAGCAGGAAGGGAACCAAGTTTTCCAGAATAGATAGATGAGGAGGACAGCCTCCCGATTGGAAGGAGGAGGAGGCAACCGAGGCAGCAATGAGAGGGCGACTGTAGAGGGTCGGGCAACTGAAGGTACAACTCTCCCGGGGTAGTTTATTGACGACGTCGGGTAGCAGGAGCGACAAGACCGAAGGGCAGAAAATGAGGAGAGAGAGAGAAGAAAAATCAAAAGAGCGAAAGGAAAGGCCCTGCGATTCCTTCTCGTCAAAGGAGGACCCTCCAGCAGCAAGCAGCAGGCGGGCCTCGCACTTTTTTTTTCTTGCTTTCCTCGAGAGAATACGCAGTACACTGCCACGCAGGAGGCGCGTGAAGAAGCACGGTTTCGGCGACCGGCTACGCGGCGTCGGAAACCAATTTCACGCGTGTCTCGCGGACCCCCTCCCCACCCTCTCGCGATCAGCCTCTCTCCCATTCTTTCAGGGGTGTGTGTGTCACTTGCGTCGTTCGAAGAGACATGCGACTGAGGGGACAACAGCGCACAAAGCGACGTGCTCGACGGCTCGAGATAACGCGCAAAGGAGAAGATGCCACCGAGCTCGTCAACCGGAGATGTCCGGTGACCCCCCTCTGCGTCAGCCTTGCATGTTCCCGGACCCGCCTGCATTTTGGACGCTTCACGTTGTTGTTGTTTTTTTTTTGCTTTCTTCGACTGTCGAGTCGACCCCGAAGGTCAGACATCGCCCGCAAACGAAGCGACGTTTCCTTTTTTTAGCGTTACACGGCTGTCAACTAGCACTTACAGATGTTCATTTGGTAAACAAAGAAAGACGCAGCTACATAACTAAAAGAAAAAATAAGAGATCAGGAACAAACGGACATGAAGCAATAAACACTGGGTACAACTTACAAATTATTGTTTCGTAAAACAATAAAGGAAACCGGTAGAAAACATTCCTAAGTATTTTCTAAGAATTGGGAATAATGTGGCGTGTGCTTAGAATCTTGGGTGATCATTTGTTAACGTCGTAGCAGCTCTAATTAAAGCAAACGATTTCGTTGACTACAGCTGCATAATAGATTACACTTAGAATTACTTTCGTCCTACCGTTTGTCGTTCTGGTGTCTTCGCCCAAATCAGGTCCCACGAAACAGACGTCAAAAGTCTGGTGCTAACCAACAAAGAATTTTAAATCACATTCTAGAGCAGTATATCACTGCGATGGCCCTGGTTTTATGCATCACGGTGACACGTAGTGAACGGCTTGTGAATTGCGAAATCGAACCACGCCACTGTGTACATCTGTACGAGTACTTTTCGACGCGGTTTTATTGAAGCGGAAGTCTTAGATGACTCAATAAACGCGATAGTGACTGTAGGTGTCGAGACGGGGTCCCTATCAAAACGCCGAAAATCAAAGGCTGTACTATAAAAACGCCGAATGTAAGAACGATGACAAGTTGAAATTTCGAAAAAGTGAAATGCCGAAAAATCAAAACGCCGAAGAGACAACGCCGAAACAACATGCGGCAACCTTTATTGAACCATGTGCAAGATAACGTGCTTTGTGACAACCACTTGTTCGTTTTCCGCCGTGTCACCGTGCACTTGTTCTGCAAGTGTACCAATATCAGCATAATAACGCGGTGCAAAATTTTGTATTTTTTTTTATCTGTTGTGAAGCTGTAGCCATATCAGTTGGACAGGATGGCTCTTACGTGTAAGTAGAAAAAAAAATAGCCGTGCTGTCCAGCGTTCGGAGTGCAAAAACAGCAGCAATATGAGGATGAGGGAGTTGTGATTTTCGTGGAAATGGAAGGAGATACTGTTGTGGCGTGCTCCCAGAAGGGGAAAAACAGAACTTAGATGCAAAGACGGTTATGCGTGCGTGCTTGACAAAAACGTACGTTCCAGGCACTACTGGCGAGAAGCGAGGCGAATTTAATGCTAGAATGATTACCGCCAATTTTGGAGAAGGTACTAACAAAGTCGTCTTGAAAAAAAGTGGTCCACGAGAGAAATGCTCCGGATGTTTATAGAGCGACTGCTTTTTCGCATTCAATAGCGGATCAAAGCTCTGGCTGTGGCCTCGGGCAAGGCCCCCGTGAAGCTTGTGCAGCAAGTCACGGCAGATATAGAACCGTCTTCAATGCAACACCTTGCGAGTGATGCAAGCCTTGCGCCAGATTGTAAGAAGGAAAAAGAAAACGGACTGCCCACATGAGCCGTCTGCCGTGCATGAGCTCGTCATCGAGGGCGAGTCCCGGACAACCTCCGATGGCCGTGAGTTTCTGCGACGTGACTGCACCAGCGCAGATGAAGCGAGACTGCTCATTTATTTCAAGGACGAAAACATCTGAAAACCGAACGACGCACTAATGGGACTCATTAATGGAACGTTGAAGACTGTGTCACCGCTCCGCTCTTCGAAAAGGTTTACGAAATTCAAGGTTATCTTCATACTCATGTGTTCCCTTTTGTTTACTGTCTAATGACTCAACGACAAAAGGGCTGAACCATGTGCGATGGGAACATGGCTATTGGAAACGAGGGCAAAAGTGCATGCATGTCGTACAAAACCGGGGAAACCTTTATTTTGCTATGATACATTATCTTCCACTATAGCAGGGTGATGTCGGCCTTTTATGTTTCGGCATTCCGATAGTTCGGCCTTTTGATTTTCGGCGTTTTGGAATGCCACCCATCTAGACGAGTGACGCGAAAAACAAACAAACCACGTGGTGACGTCAGAGGTCGCCAAAATTTGTGGCTTCGTAGCGACGCCACATATCCTTACGTCACCTGATGGTGCCATCACGTGACTTGTCCAGAGCTGGGCCAATCTCTGAGGCGCGTAAAGAATCGCAGCATATCCGCGGAGTGAATGATGATGAGTGGGGCGAAGCGTCCGTCAGTCCGTTCGTGCGACCGTCCATCCGTGTGTCCGTCCACTCGTGCATCTGTCCGTGCGTCCGTCCATATAGTGAACACTCCAAGTACCGCTATCTCGCATCTTTTCAACATATACTCATCATATACAAGTACCGCCATCCAGCGGACATTCTAAGGACTAAACAAGAGGTGGCTACTACTACAAACGCGGGACGTGCGACCCACGACGTAAGAAGGTTCGCCCCTAAAAAAAAAAGTCGTTACGCGTAAAATGCTTGGAGTAACTTCGATGCGAGGGGCAGTGTGAAACCACGTTGGTTGCCGAAAGAAGTCGGCTTTCGCTTCCGAATTGTTTTAGGTAAATGCGACCTTTTTCCTGTTCGCCTGGACATCATTCATACCTGCCAGACTGTGAAGAGCAAGTGCTTTTAAGAACACGGCGGTGAATGAATGAATGAATGAAACCATGTTTATTCCACTTTGTTCGCGCCGAGGGCGCTGCGGTGGACAGTCAGGGCACTATAGCAGGGGGGGGGGGGGGGGTAGAGCTGCCTCCGTTTTATTACCGGACGTCATGGAGGCAGCTAAGTGGGGGCCGCTTGAATGGCTTGAATCTTGTGGCTGTCGCGGAGCCGGTCGCCAACCGGTGGCGCGGCCGGGTCCTGGAGGAACATGATGAGTGCTCGCCAGAACTCGATGGCGCGATCAGGGGGCGAAGGCTCCGGGCAGGCCCATGTCCGGAGAGAAGAAGGCCAGGGTCCCCGTTTTATGGTGGCCAGGGCACGGAGCCTAGGCGGGTTGTACACAGGGCACTCCCAGCACAGGTGGTTGAGATCAGCCCGGCAGTTGCACGTGGAGCAGAGACCTGTCACGGGTGGTGGCGTGTCACCCCTGTGCATTTCGGACTCTGGCGCATGCTTAGTGTATAGGTTGTCGGTGTGCGGTAGAAAACGCAGTGGGAAGGGAGCAAGAGGGCGGTGTCGTATCGGAAGCATTCTGCACAGGAGGCCGCAGAGGTGGCACACGGAAAGTGAGAGGTGCGCCAGCCTCGCGCTTTTGGTCGCACTGCTCGACCTCTTTCCGTCGTTTTTCCCACCCCATAATTGAAGCCAGGCTGGTGAGAGGAAGGCATCCAGGCCGCGACCTGAGCTTTTATGCCGTGTACTTTTTTTTTTTTGCCGCCCAGACTTCTCTGCATTCGTCCCGCACTGCAGCCGGGTCGGTTCGCAAAGGTGTTCGGTTTCCGGGCGGCTCCGATCGTCGACGACGAACTATACGCCCACCAGTTTGGGATGTGCCCCGAACCCGCTTCGTTCTCCTTCCGGCAGAGAACCCCGGCATTAACCGGGCGTTCTCGGTGACAAGCACGCGGTACGTATGAAAGGAGCCCCCCCCCCCCCCCCCCGCGGCTGACCAATCGTTAATCTCCGTAACTGCGACGAACGTGACCGAATGTGGCCCTCCTCCGTTCACTCACCGGAGGCTTCGGGATGGGTCTAGATGGACGGTCGAGATTGGAAGGATGATTCGTGTCAGTCTATACGCGGTCAAGCTCCCGTTTGTTCGTTTCATCCGTTCCCTACCAGCGGTTCTTACAATCTACAATTCCAACGCCCAGACTGTGCATTCCAACGCAGACTGTGCAGACTGTGTGACTGGACGTGTATGGCCAGAACTATAGTGCGTCAAACTTTAAGACGTGCACTGTAAGAGAGCGCTAACCAGAGGGTTATAGCACACAGGAATGCATCGCTGCATCTTAATAAAACACCCGCTTCGAGTAGCGATGCGGAGGCTATTATGGCGGCTGCCGATAGGTTTGGAAGGAAGCGACTATAAGTGAATAGCCAGTTTTCGAACGAGTTAACAGCCGTTTTACTCTCAGCCGCTGGACACGGTTGGTTGATAGCTCAGCCGGGGTTATTGTCACGCCATCATGCGGCGCGCTCCGAACAATGACACCGGACTGTCTATATTGTCATGCGATGCACCGTTAACGCTTGTAGTATACCTATAAGTATACATATATATAACCCTTATAGTTAACGCTTATAATTATAGTATACCAGATGCACCGGGATACCGAGCGTACCGTATAGCGAGATCGAAGTGCGCATGCGCAGATATGCCCCGCCACGGGGGTCTAGTGGCTAAGGTACTCGGCTGCTGACCCGCAGATCGCGGGATCAAATCCCGGCTGTGGCGGCTGCATTTCCGATGGAGGCGGAAATGTTGTAGGCCCGTGTACTCAGATTTGGGTGCACGTTAAAGAACCCCAGGTGGTCAAAATTTCCGGAACCCTCCACTACGGCGTCTCTCATAATCATATGGTGGTTTTTGGGACGTTAAACCCCACAAATCAATCATGCGCAGATACGTACGTTACCCATACCGCTTAGCGTACGCACGGCATTTTTCAGATTTAACGTTACCGCGGTATTGTAGGTGTACGTCTCTTCCTCCGTGGTGTACGTAGTGCACGTAAAACATGGCGGCGCTATCGGAGGCTCGCTTCGAAGAGATTTTGGCGTAGTTGTTGAAAGATTCACCTTGTTCGCAGCAAACGACTGTTTAAAGTGGCTTCGCTTGCCTTTAGTTACCTTCGATGACCGAGTATTACGGATAAGTTGGCGTAGTTTTTGAGATAGCTTCCCATTTTGAACGTGTCTAGGCCTAACTAAAAGATCGATGTATACAAATCGGCAACACAAATGTTTTCACGTTTGGTGCGTGGTTCATATTTATTTACTTTTATTATTACTGAAATTAACGTGTAACAATGCTTCGCGACATTGCACAGGCACACATTCTCGTTTTCTTTTCCTCTTCACTGTTTTTACTTCTGAACCCTCCGATAGGTGGCGCCACCATATCAGCCAGGACACGTAAACTACGTAAGCGCTATCCTGCTAAACTATAACACGTTGTTCGCAACGAATGTTTGCTGCACGGTAACGCCATTCGCTTAACATCCGCTATCACGCTTACGGTAAACTATACCTGTCTATTATAAGCATCACTAAGTATAGGGCGTGTATAATCAGAAATTTATTTCGGATGAAGTCCGAAACACTCTCACTTACGTACTTTCGTGTGCTTGTGTGGGGATATATATTAGGTATACATATACAAAAGGTAAACATTTTCAGTAGTGGAGGCATTGTCCCTCCTCCTCTCTCTCGAAATCGCTGCAGGTGCGCTTGCTAACGTACCATGAAGATGTCGGCGAAACATAGCTTTTAATTCCTCCAGAGCTCTCGACTCGACAAGTCGTAGAGAACGCGCTATAAAATACACCGGGAATGTTACGAGCGCGGAGGTCCGTATACATAAAATCTGGCTCGAATCAGGTTTCACTTTAGCGTTCGGGCTTGTGTTTAACTAAGGGTGGACAAACGAGAGGACGAAAAGAAAAAAAGAAACAAAGAGAGATGCCGGAGCGGGGAAAGGGAGTTTTCTTAATGGGAAATAGTCAAGCGCTCAGGAGGCCTAATCACACGAGGGTCGAATGGCGATGGCGCCGCAAGCGCTTCCGCTGTAATGCGACAGTCGCGCGATAGGTTGCAGCGTCCCCTGGTGGGAAAAAAACGGAACGATTGGGAACCCGGCGTGGCACTTATACAAGATACGGCCGAGCGTATGCACGTAATCTCGCCGCGGAAGCAGTTGGCCGTACGAGGTATGCGGTGTGCGGAATGCAGCCGCCCGGTGCACTATTATTTGAGCGGGGACGCTTTCCAGCGTCCGAGCATGTATGCAGATTAGAGCCCCTTAACCAGCTGCGCGTGATTACAGGGGGCGCGGTCGGCTCAATAAATTTTGCCGCGCACATGGCAAGGGCTGGCGCGGACGAGTGTCTGTAAGCTTGGCAGGAGAGATAACACCCTGTTGTCTCCTCTGATCGCGCTCTCGGCTAAGCAAGAGTGGATGAGCGGAAAGTAGCGAGACAACGATGGCGCGACGAAAGGCGCGCGCCGTACACCTCCCGAAAGGTCGATGCGCTCGTTGAGACGCGGCGGTGGACAACGAAGCAGAGGCGGAAAACTTACGGGACAACGTTTAAACTACTCAAAGTAGCTTTTAACAGTACATTGGATGTCGACTTTCATTATCGTGGTGATAGACATGGCGGGTCGGTCAAGCTTAGATCATTGTCACAGTTCTTTTCTTCTTTTTCTGCCCTGACTGATCACTTGGGCCACTTCTTTCACTCTCTGACATACTTTTTCTAGAAGTTCGGTGATTTTAGATGAATTTGTGAAGAGATCGAAGACGAGCCAATGACTGGGTGCGCGGTTTGGTGGCCCTTTTTCTCTAATTTACCATCATCTCGGACAGTTCGTGTTAACGAGGGTGATATCGAGGTAGCAGTACCGTACACGCATTGCGAGAACCAGGTCAAGCACCAGAATGACGTGTAATGAAGGAGCTTGCCAATCGTTTCTGCGGAATTTCGCACGGCGGCGAAGTGGTCAAAAAAAGGGAAATTGACGAACACCCGTTAGCAGCGCGAAAACGTGGGTCAATTGATATGGATTCCTCAGAAACAAGCGCGTTAAAGAACCCCAGGTGATCGAAATTTCCGGAGCCCTCCACTACGGCGTCTCTCATAATCATTTGGTGGTTTTGGGACGTCAAACCCCACATATAATAATAATCATCAGAAGCAAAACTTTTTAGATGCCGGAAAAATTCGTCCTGGTTCGGCGATCGAAACCGGACCGAGACGCAGTTTTCGGCAACTAAAAATTTTTCTTTTAAATAAATTCGTACGGATTTCCTCGTGGTTTTGCTCGACAAATGGGTGATCCACCAACAAGTCTATAGACAAGGAATTAACGAAACGCTACCAAAAACAACAAATAAAACGCCAAGGGGCCTGGTCCCACATTCCAGGCAGCGCAGCGCCGAACTAAGACGCATGTGTGGAAAAGAAGGGAAGAAACGTATAAAAGGTTCCGCGGGAGAGACGCCTTCACCGCGGACGAAGGCATCCGAACAAGAGAAGAGAACAAGGCGTCGGAGAAAACCAGTATGCTGCATACACAGGCTCCAGCGGGCGTCGAAGCAGCTGCAGAAATACGACGACGCCGAAAGCGGCAGCATGGCGCTGTTGTCTCCGGCGCTAGCCGCCCTAGTCTCGAACTGCGCGCAGCTCGGCTAACACTGCATGCGGTGGAGCCAGGTTAGAGGTACGGCGCCGAACGATAGGCGGCGCGCGTGTAGTATCGCGCAGCGCAACCGACGCTTCGTGATTCGTGCTCGAGAGTGTCCATGGAATGACAGCGTGGCCCAAAATAAATGTAACGAGACTAAAAGATTGACCTATTTGGTTGAACCTCGAGACTGAATGACAGCGCACCCGCACTCAGACAAACAGGAACCACAAATGCACAGCGCTAACAGAAACTCTCCAAGAAAAACATGAGAGGAAAGTGCGCAGGTTCGACTTCTTGCACAGCTAGGGCTACGTACCTGGCAAGATTACATGTAATTGAGCGCGGCAAAAGCGAGTTATGAAACGGGAAACATAAAAGAGCATCAGACAACAAAATAGCGGGATAAGAAGAACAAAAGAGGGTTCTGGGAATAGCACCAGCAAGACTACCGCAAAAATTGAAGTCGAAAAGATAGATGTTAAATTACGGCGAAGGCTGCGGAAAGCAGGTTGTTTGATCCGTCGATTTTTCTCGTGACATCCTAGGTGGCGACCTTACGTCTACACGCCTTTCTTGAGATCATTTTTTTTATTATTTCTGTAATCTCGTGTGGGCTTTTCAAGACTGGAGTCAATAAAAAAACATACTGGTTCCAGATCGCGAATTTGCATGACGGGCGGAGGACAACGCCTAGCGCCATCTCAGACATGTAAACCTCTCCACTGATCATTATTTTTTTCATTTTAATAATGTAATAGCAGTCAACACGAATCGCGTATATCGAGCCAGTCCCACCTCGTCGACTTGTTTCACTGGTTCTCTGTCTGCACTGCACCAAACTACACTGGAGGTGTTCGATCGGACGACCGTGCATCGCACCTGCATACCTTACCAGTGGAAGAAGAACGGGGAGGAGGAGCTGGGGGAAACAAAACGCGCAGGCCGTGCATTGTGTGCGCTACAAAGGACGCGGTTGAGGCTGCCTGCGTCGCAGGTGTGCACTCTCTTCTCTCAGCAGCAGCAGCATCGCTAACAACAACAACAACAACGGCGTATCACACAGCCCGAGTTGGCGAGGGAGACCTCGAGAAAGCGACGGCCCCTCCTCCTCTCCCCTTTTATGCCTCCCGGTAAACGTCTTCAGCGGCCAATAAATCTGCAACCCGCGCTCGAGCTCGAAGCCTGCGGCTGACGGCTCGGCTAAGTTGTGTTTATGGGCGCGCAGTGGGGGCCCCCGGCATTCAGCGCGACTGTCACACCCTGGGAGGAGCGTACTGCACCATGGGAACCCTTCCATGGCGGCGCGACTTCTCCGGCGGTCGGGCGTCCAGGAATTCACACTGCGCACTCGCAGTGGTCGCTACGCGCTGCAAACCTGAGATGCAATTAGTCTCGCACCTGCCAGCGATGCCGCATACAAGAATAATCGTGGTAGTAAGACGGTAAGTTGGGCCAGGTGGTTAGGATCCATCGTAAAGTAAGTCCACGACGAATAATCGAAGCTTCGAAAGCAAAACTGGATAATTCTTGCCCATAGCGCAAGTAAAACGCACGGTGGTTTGCGGATTTCGCAAAGCTTCAACGCGGATTCTAGTTTCATGCGACTGTTAGCGAATAGCCAAGGTGAGATGAGCCCGAGAATACGTAACCAGGTGTCACGTGTAGGGCGTAATTCAGCTGCGTCATCTGTGTTAAAAGAAAACGTTGAACTTTAAACGTCTAAGCGAGAAGTTTTACGAAAAAAAGATTAGCAACAAGAGCGGCTGCACAATTATAGAGCAGGTAATCTGAGAAAATCGGACAGTTGCGGACAGCATGTATAATTTTTGCTTCTTCGTCTTATTCTTAGATCTGTATCAGTGTGCGATGCTTATCGGAACAATCAGTCCTGCGGGAAAGCCAAGCGTCGCGGATGCCAACAACAAGGCAGAAGAAAACTTGCTTTAATCATGTTAAGGAGAGAGTATGCAGTATCGGACGTTTAATCAAGGACCTTCGCTGTTGTTGCGGTGAATGGGGCCACGAATGAGAAGAAGGTGCATCTATACAGAGACCTGTAACAAGAATGCCACCTAGCACAAGTGGGTGCGCGCTCCGCGAATGAACTGCAAATGCCGGGTACAGCATGGACGACCCACATGCATTAATTGGACTTGCTCATCTATCACTTAGTCGCATTTTTTCCCCTCGCAGCAGCGTCGCTTAGTAGAAAATAGAACGGCGTGCGTCGAAACTGGGTCACAGGTGGTGTGATACCACGCGCTCATTGTACGAGCCGATACCATACTTTCTTTTCTCTCTGGCAGTCTACTCAAGGGTGATGCTGCGTAGACTAAAACAAGCGTAGATGAACGGATATAGTAAGTTGATACCCTCGCTCCTAACGCCCATACAAAGGAGCGCTATAGAGCAAAAGGAGGATCGTTTTCGCCACAGACAGGATACTCTTGCAGATGCTTTCCGCGAATGGAATTCACCTGACGTCTTCGAGATGCCGGCATCCCTGTGTACATAGATCAGTTGCATCGTTATTGACAAGAAGGCGGCGCTGTACCAAGTACACCGTACAACCGCCACTCCTGTGTATTGCCGGAGTTCTCACGCTGTCATGCTTGTCCATTAGATTGGAGAAACTGAAACCACTCCTAGTCTATGCCTTGCCCGTGAAATAAAGCCGTTTCCAGCAGACCGAAGGCGAGCCTTGCAACCGAAAGCAGACTTTGGTCAAGATTGTTCGCGTTTCCTCCTCCATATACGCCTTCATCGACGACATGTGTCCATTGACATTCAATATGAAAGCTTTGGTTGTGGAATGCCATGCGACTTTCAACGTATTAGCATAATCAGCCATTTATGAAGAGCACGTGTTGCTTCAAAAATGTAAGCTACAAGAGAGCTGACATCTATAAAATTGTACCTTAATGCGCAACACCTCGCCTTTCATTCAAAATGACAAAAGAAAACGTGTCCTTTCTTAAGACTAAAGAAAAATGCCATGTATAAAGCTGCTAATGCAATGTAAACAGTAATCATAATCATAAACAAGAAAGAGTAACAAGCATCTCGCGATAAACACGGCCTGAAAATATGCCTCCCCTTTCCTGCGTCGCGCCTCTCAGTTCTGAGTGGTAAATAGCAAAGAGACAGGCAAATAAACGTCACAGTTTCGTCGCAATGAGTGCAACGGCAACAAGTTGGAATGTCACACGAAAAACGACAAGCAGCTCGAAACTTGCAGCGTGCTGGTTTAACAGAAAAGGACGCACGAGAAAAAAATAAATAAAACGAGCGCTGCTGAACTAACAACCCTCACAGTTGTTACGTCTTTCAGTTGGAAATAAAGTGTCTGTATATATATATATATATATATATATATATATATATATATATATATATATATATATATAGGAAAAGAATACCTCAATAAAGGGAGAGAGAAATAATTAAAAGGAAGAGACAGGGAGGTTAAACTAGACGAACTGGTTTGCTACCCTGTACGGGGGTGGGGAAAAGGGTCGGAAAGAGGATAGATATAAAATAAATTAGGAAAAAAAACCACATGCACACACATTCAGGGAGTTCCGATCATATAGTCATTTGGACAGGCCGGTTGAACGCAAGAAGCGCAGGAGCGCCTTCACAGCCTTCTTCTGCGACATAAAGTCCTGTCGGCAGCGCAGGAGTCTTTCTTCCGAAAGAGGCTGATTGTCCAGTTCATCTAGTGCACTGCAGAGTGACTGTCTCTGCGAGCAGTATTGTGGGCATTCACACAGAATGTGCCAAGTTGTTTCATCACTGCCACAATGGTCACATGCAGCAGTGTCAGCCGTTCCTATGCGGAACGCGTACGCATTGGTAAATGCGACGCCCAACCATAATCTACACAGCATAGTAGCGTCTCGTCGGCGTAATTCCGGAGGAATTCGAAGACTTAGGGTTGGGTCTAAAGTACCTAACCGTGCATGGATGAAATGTGACTCGTTCCATTGTGACGTGGTGCGCTTGTGAGCGAGCATGCGGAGTTTCCCTGAAGCGTCAGTTCTGGAAAGCGGAATTGATATTTCATCGCCTTCAGAATGGGCACAACGGGCAGGTTGATCGGCCCGTTCATTGCCAATTATTCCACAGTGACTTGGAAGCCATTGAAAGGCTATTTCATGTCCTTCCTCAATAAATTTGTGAGTCTTTTCTGCAATCTCGAATACCAGCAGCTACCTCAATAAAAAATCGCATCATATCTACGAGGTGAATGATGACGAGTGGGGCGAAGCGGACGGACAGTTGTATGGACAGACGGAAGGACGGAAGCACGGATGGACACACGAGAGGACGGATGCATGGATGCACGGACGGATGCATGAATGGACGTACGCACGAATGGACGGACGGACGCTTCGCCATACTCATCATAATTCACTCCATGGAAGTGCTGTGATTTTTGTAATTCATTATACTACAAGTAACGTCCCCCAGTGTCGTGCCATTTGCATATTTATGCGTATGTGCATTTCGTTATATGTACAAGTACCGCCCTCTACGGCCGGTTCATGAACTAACGAGAGGTGGCTACATACGATTACCACGGGACGCTGAGCCTTAGGGAGCCTTGCCCCTAAAAAAAGCCGATCAGAGATGCCAAACCGGCAAGCGCATTTCTTTCCCGCTAAACGAGTAAGCCTGACCCTAAATTGCTACAACGACCACACGCGAAAGGCGCACACTTTGGCACAGTGTTCCTAATATTCCTGAATGAACGTAAAGACAGTTTTTTCACAGCTCTGCAGGTGGCACGACACTCATTGTTATTATTGACAACCGCAGATTCTTTCCTTGTTTAAAGAACATACATCGAGTTCACTCACCGAAGCCTTGGCAGTTCTGGGCACTTTGGCTGACGCGTCTACGGCGAGCAGTTCCAGCTGAAAGACGTCGCTGCCGGCCTCCCTATCCAGCGCCGCGGCCGTGGTCACAAGTCCAGAGTCGTGGTGGACGGTGAACCGGCGGCCTGCCAGCGCTCCAGAGGCTGCCGCACGCACGGAGGTAAGGAAGTACTGCACACGGCCTTGCGGCGTTCCTTGGGCTCGCACAGAAAGCACGCTGGTGCCCGCCGGCTGGTTCTCGGGAACAGTGGCCGAGTAGTGAGGCGCCGAGAAGGCGGGTAACGGCTGCGAACGCTTGTTGGCACCCAGCACGGTCAAGTGAACGCGCGAGGACTTGCGCTGCGACGGCACCGCCTGGTCCGACGCCTGGACGGCCAGCGAGTAGGACACGGCAGGCCGGCTCACGGCGCGTAGCAGGGACAGTTCACCCGTGCTGCGGTCGACTGCAAAGAGGCTCTTGTCGCCATCGACCAGTTCGTACGTGACCTGACCGTTGGCGTTGGCATCCGCATCCACGGCCTCTAGCTTCATGATGACATAGCCTTTCTCGGAGTCCTCGGGCAGGATACCGGCGTCGACCGATACGAAGGTTGGCGTGTTGTCGTTGACGTCCTCAACAATGATGGTGACTGTTTTGTGAGACGAGAGGCTAGGGCTGCCTTGGTCAGTGGCGGTCAACGTGAGCCGGAACGTGTCACTGAACTCACGGTCAATCTCGGCTGCCGTGAACACCACGCCGGAGTCCTGGCGCACGCTGAAATGGGCGCCAGGTGGCTCTTGTGACGTGATCGCGTACGTCAGCTTGCCGTTGGCGCCAGCGTCGCGGTCCACGGCGGTGACCGTAACGACGGGCGTGTGCAAGGGCAGGCCTTCTTCGATCTGACGGACGATGGCAACGTTGGCGAATTGCGGCGGGTTGTCGTTCACGTCCAGCACGCGCACGGTGAAGCCCACGGACACTGCCTGGCGCGGCGAGCCGCCATCACTAGCGGTCACGTTCAGTTGGTAAACACTCTGTTGCTCGTAGTCCAGTGGTCGGTCCAAGAAAAGCGCGCCTGTAATGCTATCAACTTTGAATGCCTCCTTCACGTTGCCCGAGACGATGGAAAAAGACACTTCTCCGTTGAGGCCCAAGTCGCGGTCTGTCGCTGAGAAGCGGTGCAACTCGTAACCAATTGGAGTTGTCTCTGGCACATCCGCCTGTGCGAAAAACAAAGGCATTCACTGAGAGATTGTGACAGATAATATGCAACTTCGAGTGCTGCAGACTGAAAAGTTGCACTGTGGCAAGTTTTCATCTAAGGGAGTAATTATGCACTGAAGAGACGTAATTGATTTTGTAAATGTTATATAAGCAAAGAGCATCCACGCTTCCATTCAAAAACGAAGATCAAGAAAGAAAGAAACTGCTTCAAGCAGTGCACGTATAGACTCTCACTCTGAGGGCTCGCGGCGCAAACTCCGGTGCGTTGTCGTTCTCGTCGAGGACCTGCACGAGCACGGTGGCAGTGGCCGTGTGCTGCAGCTCGGCACCTGTGTCCCTGGCGATGACCATGAGGGTGTAGGCTCCGGCCGTCTCGCGGTCCAGTGGCGACGCAAGGCTCAGTTGGCCCGATGCCTCATCGATGGCGAACGCACCGGCCTCGTTCCCCGCTGCGATGGCGTACAGCAGCTCGCCGTTGCGGCCTTCGTCGGCGTCTGTGGCGCTCACGCGGGCCACTGTGGTGCCCGGAGAGGCCGCCTCGGACACGCTGGCCCGGTAGTTTGGCCGCGAGAAGACCGGCGCGTTGTCGTTGACGTCCGTGATGTGCACCACCACCTGTTCAAAATCGAGAACGGGGTGCGAGGGCCCCGTGATCGCACAGTGTACAGCGAATGAATTTCGAACGAAATTGCCCGGAATTGAATGAAAAACAAAACGAAAGTGAATGGCGAACGAGTAGACAAGACAGGTGAGCGGATCTCTTGTTGCCGTCATCGTTCCTTTTGCGCGCGTGTGTTTTTTTTTGTGCTGTACTGCATATCAAGTAAACATGTAATCAAAACAGGCTTGCCCAGGAATATCATGATCAGAAACATCGGTAAAAGTCATTTGGCTGTTGCTGTTCTAGCTATACGTAAGCTCGTCAATGTCAGTTAAGAACATGCTAAACGTATTGATCGTATGAACATTGGCGCAAGAACTATGCCAGGCTGAAAAACTAGCCGCATTTCAATGGCACACGGCAGCAACATCCAAGTCATAAGGTAACCCATTTACCTGCATGGTGTTTAAAACTATAATCAAAGTTCGTGCAGTGGCATGCAGAGGAACAGACTGCTTCGGGGCAAATTATATTATATTATTATTCCCTGTGTACCATACAGTCCACTCCTTCGCGCTATGGTTGAAATGTGTGCTTGCTTTAGCAGTACGTCCAAGACGACTTCGAAAAAGGAGCTCAAACGATGCATACGTTTGATCGAAAAAAGAAAAAGAAATGCAGCCAAGCGTCACCGAAGAAACAACGGGGAAGTTTCTAGGACATTGCACATCGCGACCACTCAAGGTCCTTACCATCCGGAAACTGAATAGATTTGTTGCGTTGCGCCCGGCTATTTCGGCGCTTAGCGTGCAACGGCGAGGCCCAGAACAATAGTTCATTTAATGAACCCGCAACGCTTTTGTTAAGGAGCGCGCGGTCTGCCAGTGGAGACAACAAGCATATCCATGCGCAGCGCAATATGCGAGGAAATGAATTCTCAGTGCGCACGCCAACCGGCTCCTTACTTCGCAGAAAGAAGCAAAACAATAATAACTGAAAGCTATATATATATATATATATATATATATATATATATATATATATATATATATATATATATATATATATATATATATAAGACAATGAGAGACTCGCCAGATGCGCCTGACAAGGAAGGCCCCACGGCGGTGTTTGTACTGAAGACAGCGAAAGAACAGTGGCGGGACAGCTGCAGACAAGACCACCCGCAAGACCCTCACGAGGTCATACACGAGTCCTGTCACAAGCGTGCCTATTTTGGGTGTCGTCGTCGCGGTTGTCGTGCGGTCTTTACTTACACAGCAGCGCGGTGGGACAAGTGTTGTACCTACGTGACAGGAAACATATTCCACCGACAAGCCCATTAGCGCAGCCGAGCATCGGAGGAAAAGTGGGTGCGTGACGAGCTCAGAGCGGTGCAGCTATGCAAAAACAAAGGAGGAATAACCAGACGCGGCTGCATTGCGCACCGAAGTGGCTGTTTAGGGAACACAAAGGCAACCTGAGAGAACGCTATTAGATAGTATCCTACTTTCTTCCTTTGCTTTTCGCTCGCTCCTCTCTCCTTCGAGACCATGAACGGCGAGTGACAGCGTTGGACCTGCCAATTTTCTCCTGCGTGTATGATTCCCGGGTTTGATATTTCTTTTCTCCGGGTTTCTGCCTATCATGCTCCCTGAAAGGGTATCATTAGAGGAAGGGCCGGGTCGAGGGGAGTCGGCCCGTACCTGCGCCAAGCTCTGCGTGCGACCCCGCATGTGGCTATCTGACTGCGGCTGGGCGCACGAAAGCCGTGGCCGCGCGCAATGGAGCCCGGCAACTGTGGCAGTGGAGACGCAGCCGACCGGAATCTACAGCGCGCTGGTGCCGACAGTGCAGAGCGTCTGTTTGCCGCCGCAATACCGTGCGCAAGACAATTTGGAACGGGCGTTGACGCGAGTGCACGCGCTCGTCACGACCGCCGCAATGGGACGCTGTCCTGCCCCTTCCGTGGAATAAGCGAGATGGGAGCGCCGTCGGTCGGTCCATGAACCATCGTCGTCGGCGCTTCGTCCTCGACAAAGAAGGCGCGGCTCAGCAGCATTCTCTTCGCCCCACCTCCCTTCCCTCCGCCGAACATCATCGCACTCGAATGGAGCAGCGCGCTATGGTCGACCGTCCTGTGCGAGATGGGCCTTTTCCTTTCCTTCCGTCTGCAGCCGCCGCCGCGATGGTTTGCGGTGATGTCTTTGTCCCCGCGGAGAAAGGTGAAGATGCGTGATTTTCCGCAACTCTTGGCTGTGTACTCAGATCATGCACCGACGCAATTAGAGTGCGCTCATGGAGCGCTTGATTTTTCCGTCGGCCTTGCGTGAAAGAGTCATTGCTGCCGCTGGCAAGGTATCGGTGGTAGCTAGGCATGTAGTATTTTAGGATAACTGCTCATTGGGCATGTTGGTAAATGTTGTAGTATTTGCCTCTCAAAATTCAGCCCGTGCACTGCTACGAATAACCGATGCGAAATAATCCTGATATTTCCAAGCGATGATTTCTAAGTCAAACAATGACCAACATGAACCATTTTTACGGCACGCAAAACAAAATTTTAACTGAACGCAGAAAAAAAAGACAAAATAATGAGGAGAAACAAGGAGGCCCACCGTAGTGCTTCGGCCGACTTGAAGGCTTCGCATTGAACACTCACCTTGGCCTCGCCTCGCAGTCTGGTGATGCCGGAGTCGAGCACCACGGCTTCCATAGTGATGGTGTCGTGGCCTGTCAGCGCGAGCAACTTCTCGCGGTCGAAGTAGCGCAGCGACCGGACGAAGCCAGTGCGTGGATCCACGACGAAGTCGTTCTCGTTGGACGCCAGCGAGAAGCTCAGTTCGGCGTTGCGGCCCCGGTCTCCGTCCTCTGCGGTCAGCTTGCCAACATGGGTGTCCGGAGGCTCGTTCTCGGCCAGCGAGAAGACGAACGTGGAGTTGTCGAAAGCCGGCGCGTTGTCGTTCTCGTCGAGCACGTGCACGAGCAGCGAGATGGCGGACGAGCGCGGCGGCTCACCGTGGTCGCGGGCCACCACAGTGAGAGCGTACAGGTCGCGCCACTCGCGGTCCAACGCTTTCTTCACGTACACGGTGCCGTCAGGGAACACTCCGAAGCGGCCTTCGTCGTTACCTTCCGAGATCTCGTACGACACTCGTCCGTTATCGCCCTGGTCGGCGTCCCAGGCACGCAGCGTGAAGAACCGCTCGTTGACGCTAGTCAACTCCAGCAGCGACGTCTCGTACGAGGGCCGCTCGAACGTTGGCGTGTGGTCATTCACGTCCTTCACAGTGACCACTAGCTTCTGACGGGACGTGAGCCGAGGCTGACCCCTGTCGCTGACCGTGATCTCGAGGGCGAACTCCTTGCCGGCCTGCAGTCTGACTGTCTGTAGGAGACGTAGCATGCCGCTTCCGGGCTCCACGGCGAACAGGCCCGCGGGCCCAGAGGCGAGCGCGTACTCTAGTTCGGCGTTCACACCGTCGTCAGCGTCGCTCGCGTCGGGCACGTACAGCTCCAGTCCCGGTGGCCAGCTCTCGGGGACGCCAAGGCGTACCAAGGGCTGAGCGAAGCTCGGCGCGTTGTCGTTCACGTCGCGCAGCGTAACCGTGACGCTGGTGCGGGCGAAGAATGAGAGCGTGTTCGCCACGACTCCGAGCGTGAGCTGCTGGCTCCGCTCTCTGTCCAGGGGAGCGGCTGTGCTGAGGACACCAGTAAGCGGGTCCAGCCGGAACCAGCCGTGAGGATCGCCGTCCACAATGGAGAACCGGGCGCGGTCGACTTGGTCCGAGCGCTCCAGCGACAGGCGGCCCAGCTCTCGTCCCAGGCTCGGTTGAGCACCGTCTTCGTCGATGGAGAAGCTGTAACCCTCGGCCGGAGTCCGGAAGCGTAATGGCGCTGCGCGACCGGCCTCCCGCACGAAGACCACGACGAGCGCCGTGTCCTGGCCCTCGCTATCGTGGCTGTTCGGATGTCGAGCCGCCACCTGCGTAGGTGTCATAGCGTAGTTTTAGGCGAGTGGTCTTTCTTCAATAACAGTGTGCATATACACTCGTACAGCCGCACCTGTTGGCAGCCACCAAGGCGTGCTCAAAAAGGGATGGGTATAATGGGGGTATACAGTGCCGCGAAGAAAACACAAGCACACAAAAGGCATATTGAAAGAATTACACTCACCGAAGCAAACATATCTCATCAATAATAAATAGTTATACGCGGAAGATATTACGTATGAGACGTATTCTCACAGAGCATTTCAACGAGAGTATGTTTGCGGAGATTGGCGGGCTTTTTGACACGCAGGCAACTCTGGTAACAACGCTGCCTTCAGTTCTTTAGTTTTTTTCTATTCTGTTTGTCTCTTGGTCACGCCGGTTTTGGGGCACGAAACTACGGCGACCCGTTAAACAAAGCAAGACCACCACAACCACAACGCGTGCAGCACTTGCTTGTGGTCCGTTGACTTGTACTTCTCCGTTTTGATAACAGAACAATGACGCTTGCGTAACTCGGTTGCCTAATTTAAAATAAATGTTTTTTATCCGTAGACATCTGCGTGATTTTTCCGTTTGAAGATGATAAGTCGAGAGGATTTCTTTAATAAATTAATAGAATATCTATTATTTTAGATGAGATAGTTCATGACTGGGTAGCGAAAAGGTAGTAACACTGCAAGAAAGTTAGTAACGGCTTCAGTTACTACCTGTTTCATTCCAGTTATTAACTATTTACTAACATAGGTATAGTAAACAATTTGCAAAGGGTTAGTTACAGTCCAAGAAAGGAAGTAAGCGTTGCAGTTTCTACCTGTTTGCTTGCAGGTACTACCTTTTTACTAACTTTTTTAAATAGTGTACAGGCTGCTAACAAGGCAAATGAAGCCACCACCGCAACCGCAACTTGAGCTTAACAAATCACTTGGCGGTGGCTTCAAACCCACTCATTCCCTTCCCCGTACATCTATCGACACATCTAGCCATCCCTCTTCGCATCTACTTGCACCTTTTGAAAGACACTGACCGATACCCTGGACCACATGTGCATCATGTAATGAGGCAGCAAGGATCCTCTCCCGCCAGACCTCTTAGGGCAGTCACCGCCCAGGGACACCTGGTAGAGAATCCTCACGACTGCAAGCCTGGATGGCCAGTTCTGGGCCATCACACGCACTGACGAGGTGGGGACCAAGAACAGCCTGGCAGCCATCTCCGCTCAGGCAACCAACCGTTTTCCTATTAAAGTTGTTACTACCGAATTCATGTTGAACGTACGTATAGTAAGTGAATCGAAGCATTAGCGAGCACTGAAGGCTTAGTTTAGATTACGTACCACAGGAGAGGCATTTACAGAAATTATACATCGGTAAGCCAAAGAAAGTCAAAACCAGGTCACACGTTTTCCTTCTGCTTTTCTTTTACGGTCCTTCAACCACTTGCTCGGGCGCACATTTTGCATTTCTCCGCTTTCGCTATGGTGTAGACCTGTCATCAGCGACGATGGACGGACCCGTTTTGGCAACCGGAACGAGGAAAACCTCCGCAACAGTATGTATGCATACAGTGCAGCTATACGGCGCTCGAGACATATCTCGAACGAACAATCACCGCCCACGCGAGCTATAGAATGACTTAGAATCCGTTCAAATGACACACTCTGATGATATGTGCATTGCCGCATAGTCGTAGTATTCTAGGCATAGATATATAGCGCCGACACACACACACACAAACACACACACACACACACATACATACACACACACACACACACACACACACACACACACACACACACACACACACACACACACACACACAGTCTCTCTCACTTGTCCTTCTTTGCAAAAATATGCGCAAGTACGATCACACGAGTATACGACAGTTACACACAAATGCGCCCACACGCATGAGTACAAGCGCGTGCACTTAATAACCGGTGGACAAACGAAGAACAACGCACGGAGAACGTTCCTGTGTATTTATATTGCGCCCGCGCACCCTTCGTAGCCGCGCAGTGAGTGTCGGCGGCGCCCTCTCCCGAGCGAACAGAGAAAAGAAGAACCAAACAAGAGCCTCTTACGAGCACGCGTACAGTACATGCATTACGCGCGCACATACAATTACTACGCTCGCGGGTTTCGCTCGGGCGCGCAGAGCGGCGTGGCGACTACCAGCACCGCGCGCCGATGAGTGACAGGTGTTCATCAGAGACGGTATGTCTCGTGCCTCGCCACTGCTGGAGAGACCCCGCCGGTAAACCCAGGTTTGCAACCGCCGCATCGGCGAGGGAGAGCCTGCCAGCCCGGCTGGTCACGACACTGCCGATGCAAAGCGATCTCGTGATTGCCTAAACACGCATTGCCGCCACCGCCGCGACTAGCGCTACCCGCCTAAAAGGATGTCTCTCGGACTTCCCCTCCCTCTCGACTGCTCCCATGCACGTAACTCCGAACACGTGTTTAGGAAACGCGCGTGGGTAACCTTCCGCGATTCTGTTCTTTATTTTTTTTCCTCGCTTCTTCGTTCAGGAAATTGCGGGCAAGCATGTTTTACAGATCGACTGGACGAAAAAAAGAAAGGAGGTTGAAGGGTATCGCAACTGCGTGAGCGAAAAGACTGCGCCCAGGAAGTTGGTTGTTGGAACTGATGACGAAGTGTGCGCTGTCATTTCTCTCTTGCGTGTCTTGTTTTGTTTTGTCTTCATACTTTCGCGGCCTTTTCGCTCACTGGCCGTTTTGTTGGGTACCCGTGAACTTTCGTGGCATCACATAAATTTCATCCTTTATGCATACGTCTTCTCATTTGTCCGAAACCATTAAATAATATACAAGTTTTTCATTCGATCAGTATAAAGTGCATGTGAATTAAATTCAACCTTCTTCATTACGCTTTTGATTTTCCTTTTTAGAGTCGGTACGTTTTCGTCTGTTCTGTGTTTTTTTTTTTCCGACGCACAGATAGCAACCCGGAAAATTTTGGTCAGAGGCTTTTCGAAACTCACTTTGCGTGAAAACATAGTACTAAATTGTTGGCGCTGACCATTTTGATGCCATTAAGAAATTTGACAAAGCGGGAGAGGACAGACTGTAAAACTTCACATTTAATCTGGAACTATACACGCTCCGATGACACGCGTACATTCAAGTTGTACTAGCGTTTAACTGTCTATGAGTATACTTATACAAATGGCGGAGCCATTTTTTTTTACACAGGCATTTTCTTTCTATCTACCTTTGCTGTGTTCAAGTATAGTCGATTCTCTGAACGTAACGGCCACCGTTGTGTCCCTTTCCCTGTGGTGGGACGAGTCTTTGTAATCATACGTGAACATTTGCCCGTCCATACGTATATATCTGACTAGTGTTGTAAAACGTATATATCTGAAGTATCTGTTGTAAAACGAAAGCAAGCACGCTATAGATCGCATTTGCTACGTTCGCGTGTAAACAATGTGTCTCGGCTTTATTGCTGGCGGAGCTGAGCCAGCTCAGGAATCTTTTCATATCGCGTATTATCAAGGCATAGTGAGCCTCGCGTAGAAGAGCTTTGCTGCGAATGGTGCACGCGGCTGAACGCGCAAACATATAATGTATATACATGTTTGCTCGCTCGCTGTCTATTATACTGTGTTGACTATAGGTTTGCGAAGGACGCTAAGGGACCGGGCTCAGCCTTTGACAGCTCGTGTAGGACAGCGGAGACACACAAGCAGCGAGTGAGAAGAACAGTACAGTACACTTTATGCGAATCATTGACGATGCAGTGATTATACGCTTCGTGCACATGGTGCACACAAATATTCACGCGCGCCCCACGCTCCAACAGGTGGTGAGGATGAGTCTGAATCATCCCAGGTGTGGTGGCGCGTTATCTGTTGGTGCCGCAAGATCTGTTGGTGACGGCAGGCCACTTGCCAGTGTATTCCCGTCATAGTTATAGAGAACTAATAGCTCCGAACGGGGGCAAAAGGAAACAAAAGCGCGCCGCTACAACTGCGTCTCACGTGGAAAACACCTCAACGGCAGTGGATACGCAAGAGGCATAATAATTAAAAAAATAAAATAAAGAGGAGCAGCCGAGATGAAGACCGGCGAGACCAGCAACGACCGGGCAGCTCGTTATACGATCGTCTGCGCGAGATTTTAGTTAAAGAATGAAGCATGCAATAAAACAGGTGTATACCGAAGTGTTGCAAACAATAAACAAGTGCCACAGATCTGTGAATCACGGCGCCTTCTTTCGAGTGATTGCGCGCGCGGTATTCGAGTATTCGGCCAATTTTCGACCCGATCGTCTAGACACCCTGTTACGAAACACGGTGGCTGGTTGGTTAACCACCGAGCACGATAACGCATTGCTATACGATGCGCCCTAGCTCTTCCTCTTGTCGCCACTGCGCGGATTTTACTGTCGGCCGTCGAGCAAAGAAGCTGAACCGACGAGCGCACAGCTGGTCCTGAAAAACTGGTCCGGATCCAAAACTGATCTCGAATGACTTGAACTGTGGATGGCGTTCGTTGCTGGCGCAAGATTTGCAGCGAGCCTCTGTCCGCGTGCCGTTCTTCGCGAAGTTATGACCTCGCTCTCACGGTTCGGAGAGCGACGTGGAGAGCGCGGACGTTGTACTTATACGCGACCAAGATAAGAACCCCCACGAACGCGAAGAATAGCAAAACAGTGACGGGGCAAGCGGCTAGACGTTCTCAGACGTCTGAAGAGAACGAGAAAGCCGGCAAGGGCTTCGGGGTGTCCAAACATCTGCTCCGTCACGGCCGCCCAGAGTGTGCATTGCCATGTGAGCGAGTCCTGTCGGCTGTAGTCGGAAGGTGTATACACTTGAAAAGGCCGCGCCAGACAGGCATCTTCGGTTTGAGAGGGCGCGGGGAAGAGCACGTGCGCCGGTAATTCAATCCTCTCGGTGGCACGCCGAGTGAGGCCTTCCAAGTCGTGCCTGCAAACACGCCACAGCAAACCTGGCTTTCGGCAAACATCCTGGAGGTGCTGGTGCAAATACGTGCATGTGGGCTGCTTTCTGCCAGATGCGAACGGACACAGATCAGTGCCATGTGCACTCGAGATGAGAGAGAGAGAGTAGCCCGGTGAAACGATGCTGAGATGCTCGTCCCGGGTCCCGTCGCCTTCTTTGGATCAGAAGCAGCCATATCAAAAACGTTGTTCTTCAACGCCAGAACTGGCCATGCACCGCGGGTGGTATTGTTGGCGAACCGATTGTTGCACACTATGTGGCCACATATATATATATATATATATATATATATATATATATATATATATATATATATATATAATATATTCTTAATGTTCCCGGAGCCTTCTTTCGTAATTGCCCGTTTCGCCACTGTATCCGTATTCACAGTCTTTGCAAGGAATTTTATACACCACGCCGGGAAAATCATGTCTGTCCAACTTATCTTTGACATTTGTAAGACGGCCTCGGAGCTTTCGTGTCGGAACGTGAGCCACTTGGACGTCGTAGCCGCGCACAACCCGAGCGAGGGTCTCGCTGAAGCCTGAGACGTAAGGCACCGATGCGCGTTTTCTTGTAGCAATGGCGTGGGACTGAGCCGGACGCTGCAGTTGTCACTGCACCGAGTTCATGAAGGAAAGCTGGTATCCGCAAGTAGCCAGCTCCCGTTGAATGGACTCAACATTTTCTACTGCGTCTTCTTCCTTAGAACAATTAATGACGTCAAGAACAAGAAAGTAGCTTTTAATGCCCTCGCAGAACATGTTGCGTCTACTGGGCACGCTATCGACTGGGATGAAGCCTGCGTCATTGCCACGGAAAGAAAGTTGTTACCACGATTGCACATGGAATCACTGGCCATTCAAACTACTGCGTATACGTTGAACAGAAATATTGGGACACTCTCCCTGATAACGCGCCATGTCTGCAACACGTGATGAAACATGCATAAGAAGAGCGCACTACGCCATGTGCGGTCACTGGAAACAAGGCTCTCGTGTGGAGAGCCGAAACGTCTTTTTAACTTTTGTGTATTTCACCTTGGTCAGCGTTTTTGTTATTTTACATTATGTTTGTCCCCGACCAGACGGGATTCTGTTGAACTCTTGACTATAAATCTATCTAGCCTACTGTATCCACCGAAAATGCGACCTCCGCAGGATTCGATCCCGCGACCTTCGATTCAGCTGTCGAACACCATAATTATCATAACCATTACCAACACTGACGGGTTACAATATATGCCAAGCTTCTCGCGCTGTTCTTGCGATTGTGGGAGGGTGTCATTTACTCCTAGTACGAATGAAATGATTAATTTCTTGAGTGTCCCATTGAGCAATGTCGCATCACATATGCCCCCACAGCTACCACCGCGCATCACGTGCGTTGAGCTAGGCGTTTTCCGTACCATCTGAGGGACCGGTCTGCAGCGCAACGCCGGCGGCGAGAGGCCAACAATGAGAGCAAATTATCTACGCAAACCTGGCGTGTAAGCATTGCAGTGTAAGTAGATCTATGCGGTGGTCACGCGCCGTGAGTTGTATACGCTCCGCTTTGCTCAACGGGCAAAGCGGAGCGTATTATCAACGAGCGCGCACTGGCGGAGGTCCCGACGTGTGCATGCATGCACTCCCACTCAAGGACGTCGGCACGACAAAGCTGAAGGTACACTAAAGTGAAACGGTAAGTTATCTTAGATTGATTAATTATATTCCACCGCAGGTTCATTAATATAGATGAGAAAACCAATGCCAGATGTATCCCTTATCAATTTTCCTCCGAAAGCGCGTTGACGTGAAGTATTTCTTTAGTGTTTTTGAGTGTTTTAGTAATATCAGCTGAACTAAAAAAATGTTTCTTGAAACTTGGTGTGCTAAATATCTGGATCTCTTGGAAGACAACGTAGTCCCGCCTCGGTGGTCTAGTGGCTTAGGTACTTGGCTGCTAACCCGCAGGTCGCGGGTTCGAATCCCGGCTGCGGCGGCTGCATTTCCGATGGGTGTGGAAACGTTGTAGGCCCTTGTGCTCAGATTTGGGGGCACGTTAGAGAACCACAGGTGGTCGAAATTTCCGGAGCCCTCCAATACGGCGTCTCTCATAATCATATGGTGGTTTTGGGACGTTAAACCCCACATACCAACCATACCAACCTGGAAGACAACGTATATGACTTCATTTTTACCGATTAGGAACTTAACTTTCTGCTAAGTGCAGTCAAAATTAACGACATTGTGGCAACTTGCGCGGAAACTGAAGGTGTCTTCGTCACGCGTATTTCCTTTTCGAGCATTTTTCCCGCTCACTAACTCGCAGTAAGCATCGCGTCTTTGGTATCGAAAAAGAGTATAGTTTGCTGACACGATAAAATTGAAGCCACGACACATCTTGCGGGAACACACATAAAGCAGATGGATGGGAAGAGATTTTAAAATAAAATACACAATTTGGACACCATAATTATGTTCACAAATCTCTGTAAAAAAGAAGGGTAGCCGTAAGACAATACTTTTAACGTACGTTTTCTCTTTCTAACTGGCTGGCGCAAACAATAATTGGGTTTGTAGAGGAAAGACGAACTAATGTCACTTCATCTATACATTTTTATAATATATTCGCTTTACATTATGTGCGAGGCATCACCACTCTTTTGAAGTAAACAAAAACATTCACCTAACACGAACAGAAATAAACTGCTCTTGATATATTTTTATCACGTAATCTTGGCTTCCTCTGATGAAATATTTTTTTCGTTGTAAGAATACCTTTCTGTTCCTTTTTATTATTCTTGAATATGTAATGTTTACTGCGTGTTATCCGCCGGATTGTGGTCAAAGAGTTAATAAAAATAAAGATACATTTGCCAATAAGTTTGTACATACGCAAGTTGAAGAACTCGCTTCCGCACATTACCGTGTTACAGTGAGTAATGAGAAAGACCAGGAATTCGGAGAGCAGTCACGAATATTTGTTGTTTTGGCGCAGGATCAATATTTTTCCCGTGAATACACGAAGCTTTTAAGGTAAAGAAAAAAAAAACATTTCAGGCACCAACGCCGACAACACCGCCAGCATATATATGGCGCCGTGTGCGACGACATTCTGGCGGTACACAAGGCATAGTCGCCAAAGTGTATCGAAAGCCAGACCAACTGAAAGGTTTTGAGGAGTCTACAAGGAAGAGAGTAGTAGCAGTGATGGAAAAACTTAGAACACTTAGTGCTGTCGGAGCCAATAACGTTTCCACAAGAGCGCGTGTTTTCGTCACACGTAGACTGCAGCCATATGCAAGCGCGCGAAGGGTGGGCTAGTCACATAAGCGGGGAGCGAAAAGTCCGCCCCATATTTCTACTGAGTGGATCTTCATTTCCACCTTGCCCCCTCTATTGAGAAACCCAGTGCCCACCTATATATGGCTGCGGCGACATTTTACTCTTCGTTCAGCTTCCCCTGAGCTTCTCTTGTCTAGGCAAGTAGCAGCACCTTCTGAGTACAAATTACGGAACGGTGTGGTCGACCGGCCATACTTTGTGGATATTGCAATAGTGCAGAGCGAAGCAACACTGTACACGCGAGTGTGCTGCGGGAAAGACCGGTTCTGTCAGAGAATAAAACGAGTTACAAAGGTGGTACGCATTTCCAATAACAATACGTATTGCTACGGGTATTCCAAAGCTGCAGCAAATAGAAAAGGCACGAATAACGGCGCGACGCAGGTATACTCATACGCTAAGGAGACTCACCACATTGAGATATAGGCTCGTACAATCAACACAATAAATAACCGAGAAGAGAATGGAGTGGAACGAACTGGACCGAGACTGCTCGAGGGACGTGTAATTGCTCCTGTATATAGTTTTGTGAACACCGGTAGTTTTGGGTAATCGTTTATTGAAGAATAGAGATCTATATTCACGGCAAAATGTGCATTACCTTTATTAAAAAGCACTTCCGCGTTTACTCATCCTCGAATCATTTCAGTCGTACGTTTTTTTTTTCTTTTTCAACTTAATCTGCCGAGCGTATTACACAAAACGTGTGTATATGCACGGTGTATACGGAAATGGGGGTTTTACTGTGGACATACCTGTCAAGATATTACTTCACGAACATTAGGCAAAAGAAAAAAAAAAAGCTGCTCGTTTCCTCACTCAACGACGACTCGTGTGGTCGCAATATGTACTCGTCAGTTTCTTCGCTCGAATGCGCAAGCAAATTACGCAATATATACCAAAAAATGAAGAGATCATGCTAGCGATAAAACGTGTACGAGGACCACACTGATCTCCATTTGGTGAAGCTCTGATAATGCAAATGACGATGATAGATCAAGTGGATAATAACAGTAGTAATTCTTGGGATTTTATGCGCCTAAACAATAGTATATGAGACACGCCGGGCCTTCGTATTGCTTTGAGCACTAGAGTTTAGTTGCTTCTAAGTCTCAAGTACACAGCTACGTTTTACATTTCGCCCATCGAAATGCGGTGGCCGCGGTCTGGAATCGAGCCATCGGCACCGAGATTATAGCAATCCAACCCCTCAGCTGCATAGCTACTACGGTTCTGTTTAGTAAGAACCTGTATCAGCTATGTGGCTCGCGAGGTATACCTGGCACTGCAGGAGCCCATAGGACTGGGAGCCCAACGTGCAAGATGCTGCAAGACCTTTTCGAGCCAACAAAGTTTGCCCTCTGCAGCGAAAAGAGCCAGACATTTGGAGCATGGATGCAGCAGTTGTCATACTGTCAAATCATCACAGGCTTCCCACTGGTATAAGTACAACAGCGCATCGCTGGCAACATACGGGGATTATTGAAGCTGTACTCCGGTGACCCCGTTTTCTTCAAACGCTGGCGACATCGGATAGCAGCGACATGCACGACAGAATTGAGCACGGATTGTGTGTTCGTCCTCCATAGCGTGCACGATCGACAAATGTCGACTACCATAATGTCCCGTCCCGTCGACACAGCCGTTGTCAGAGGAAATTATTCTGCGCCGCTTTCCGGGTCATCCGGACCTGACTCGATTTCTAAACGAACATTAGTTAAGCCTCGTGCGGGGCGTCGACGTGCTTTGCTTCGCATGCAGTTCCGTTCGGTTGTCCCACTTCTCGCCCTTCCCGAAGCAAAGAATGTATGTCGTATGAGAAGAGGAATGCTAACCTTTTTCGCTTTTAATTACAGCTAACTTGTTCTATCTATTCGGCGTCTCCCCTTACACGAAACCAGCCCCGTCGGTCCGTTACGGTGCTACACTATACCGACCCGAAGGTTGCGGGATCGAATCTCGGCCGCGGGGCCGCACTTCGATGAAGAAAATATGCTATAGAGACCCGCGTATCATTTGCGCGTCAAGGAACAACAGGTGGTCAAACTTTTCGGAGCCTTGCAGTACGAGATCCCTCATAATCGTATCGAATGACAACGCTTGTTTTTGGACGTAAAACTCCTGCAGTTATAATTATGACTTTATCTGAGTTTCGCGGATTTGTGTTTTTTTTTCTATTCGCTGATATCGCAATAGAAGTCCGGGAAGAGCTTCTGTTAGAGGATACTGGTGCCCCCCTCCCCTTTTTTTTTTTGATGTTGCCTTCATAAACATTCCAGACCGCATATGCGTCCGCCTGTATGAAGACACGCGCACTTGGGAGTTTTTTTCGTCGGCGTGCCATTTCAGACGAAGGATGTTTAGCGGCTAGACTTTTCTTTTTTCTCGCAGCGTAGCACTTTTGAGGGTCTTACGACAAGGTGTCGTATTTTCGGTTTTCCAACTCATCCCTCAAGATCCATTCCGCTGCTTCGTTGACACTCCCGCGACCTTTTCTCGTGGGCTGCTATGTCGGTGCGATCTTTCGTCGGTGTTGTTCCAGCGGGTCTTATATCTGCGACCTGCGTGTGCTGCCTTAGAAGGATACTTATAGCGTGAGCGCGCCTGCGTTTTACACTGGCGCACGACGCGAGCTCCCTCTCTCTCTCGGTCTGGACAGCCGCTCCTTCGAGAGTAGCGCCATAGCTCGCTGCTGGGCCGTAATTGCCTCCTTCTTTGGTCAATTTCGGGTCTCTAATAAACCCCAGATCCAAGAACAAACAAAGCCCAGATAAGCGACTGGCCGAGGTACCGAAATAAAGAAAAAAAGGATAAACGGGAATCCGGCGAGATTAAAGTGGAATACGAGCAGCTAAAGAAGCGAGGGAGAAAGAGGAGGAAGGCCTGGCCCCCTCTGCGCGTCCCACCATCAGTCATCCGAGCCGCACTCATCCATTAACTTCTTGTCCCCCTGATAAACTTTGTTCTCCCTCGGATCTCCCAAATTGGAAGTTGGGCGCAGTTTATATTTTTGTGACCTCCCCCCCCCCCTTCTATTTTTTTTTATTTCAGCCTGCGTGCGGCTTGCCGCACGTGCCCATGCAGCCTCGAACTTCTTCCTTCTTCTCCGTTATTTCCTTGGTCCGTGAATTCAACGAACTGCGCCTTTGGAAACATTGCGTGCGTGGCTACAAGAGCTGGCGCCTGTAGTGTGCTCACTGTGGAGAACCCGCATGCTGCTTGCCTCCCAAGCATACGTGCAGCTTCTGTGTGTGTGCCAGCCATAGCCACCCATATATAGTGTCTGAACTCGTGGTCCTTAGCACATTTAGTTAACTACTCGTATCAAGATAGCTTGCATGGCAACGAGAAAAATCGGTAGAAAGGCAATCGATTGATTGATATGTGGGGTTTAACGTCCCAAAAACCACCATATGATTGAGAGACGCCTTAGTGGAGGGCTCCGGAAATTTAGACCACCTGGGGTTCTTTAACGTCCACCCAAATCTGAGCACACGGGCCTACAGCATTTCCGCCTCCATCGGAAATGCAGCAGCCGCAGCCGGGATTCGATCCCGCGACCTGCGGGTCAGCAGCCGAGTATCTTGGCCACTAGACCACCGCGGCGGGGCGGTAGAAAGGCGAAGTGTGATTTAACAGTTACCTTTCTTCTGTAATATGTTATCTTGCTACAAATGGGAATGATTACGCTTATAAAGAGTATAGTGACTGCTACTGATATAGGAAAGCGTGCGCTTTGATCGTCACGCTCAACAGAACAAATCATATGCGTATTTATATTCAAGCTATCACTCCAATTGGTACAGTTTACCCAAGAAAGACATTACTGCATAATTTCGCATGCTTTTACTTAAATCGAGAGAGCAAAGGGGGGCGCTCTCATTCGTGCCAAGCGCAGCTATATATAGTTGTGCAGCGGTCACCACTTTCAAATCTAAACATTGTAAGCACGACGCATGCGCATTCAATGCGTTTACGCTATGGTATCATCTATTCCGCAAGCAACGAAGCTAAGAACTGTTAGACAGGCTAAGCCTCTCAATGGGGAGCACCATATGCACGAATCACATTTGGGCTACACCGACTTCCGGAAATGGTTTCCAGCGAAGATATATTTGGACCGAGCACAACTCTGCCATCGTAGATTATACGTGTTACGGTCATGTATCAGGACGATGCGCCCCCACGGTTCCCAGATGCAGGTTTCCGGGGTCTAGATGGAGCTATAGTGTCGAACTATTAAATTATTGTGGGAGGCGATTCGAAGGTGATCGCCACTGCGCATCTTTCTGCACTAAAAAATATAAGGAAAGTTCAATCTACATCTTGAAAGTATGCACATGCATTTGCACTATTACAGAACGTAAGAAAACATTTATAATAATTCGTATTGGTCACAGCTAACATATTTTATACCACGGGTTTGCGTTATATCGCTTATCAAGCGCCTTCTTGCTGTGCAACACTTCTAGTATGAAACTGGCGCAGTACAAGACTGACAACTCTGCGGTGTTCCTTGTGATATGAAACTGGAGAAGTCACAAGCAAATGCTTCTTCTTGGCGTGCTGGCAGATAATAAATGCTAAACGTAACGAAATAAAACAGAAAACCTGGAAATCTCAATTTAAAAACAACAAATGTTGTGACACGCCGCTGATTGAAATCAGGACTATGGGGCATTGAAGTGTGCGCGGCGTTCGATTGACCGACGCCACCTCTTACATCGGCAGTGCTGCACAGTTATTAGCGGCAGCCAACCCAGGCCCATACAGTGCGTCCCGCAAAAGACGCGCCGATTGGGAGGGTGCTGAAGAGGGCAGTCTAGCGCCGGACAATGGATGTCTGCGGCATCGCGCCACGTTATGGATCATCCTCGCATGCCGCTAGCGACGATGGAGCGCCGTGCGACCTGTCGGGCCGAATCGACGATGCCATGGGGTGTTGCACCGCGGAGGGAAAGGAGGCGAGGTGCGCGCGTGGACTTGAATCCAGAATAGGCCTCATCAACAACTGGCTAGTCATGCAGATGGGCCGGACACAATCCGTTTCAGGGCTTCGGCCAAGCCGTGCCGACCGGCCCCGGTATACTTTGTTTTCATCCTTATTCGCACGGGTATGTACTGCATACTTGTGCTCCCCGACTGGAGAGGATGTGTACGAGTAATACACAAGCGCGAAGGAATATGAATTCTTGGAGATACGAATTTCCTCCCCTGTTGTAGTTTTGATACAGATCGCTCAAGCCACGCCAACCTGTGCGAGTATATTACAGAAACTAAACAGGCCAATCATGGGTCTCTCTCTCCCCCTCTCTCTCAAGAGCAAGGCACGTGAGAAGATGTTTTATCGCAATTTTCGCGCTTCCCGGCTGATAGTAAGTATGGAAAGTCCGGTTCCCGAAAGCGCCGCCCGGCAGAACAGCCGAGAGGCTTGTAGGGGGGACCACGGACTTGAAAGAATTGTGTGTGATTTCATAGACCTTATTAGCAGGTTTCTGTAGTAAGCCTACAGGGCACATCGTCTTATGTTGTACTTCAGAAACACCTTTTTTAAAATAAAAACTCCGCGAGAAGGCGAGCGGTCCATTACTTGCAGCAGGAAGAATTAAGAAGTTTGTCCTTGAACGCTGTCTGATATATATTAGTTGTAACCGCCTTCACTGAAATCAAAGTTCAAAATCAAAATTGGTTGCCATGTGGTCGTACGAACGCTACCATTGCAAAAAAAGGTATTGTTTTGTTTGTTTGTTACAGATCAGCTCATACGTGAGCTTCTTCCCGTCAAACGAGGTAGAAGCGATTCGAGATAAATTCGTCGTACCGTTTGTAAACGACTATTATGGTACCTCGAGAAAGGTGAGGACAATAATAATTAAAAATAACGGGTGCGAATTGAGTGACAACTCTGCTCCACCTACGATGGTTATGAAGGGAATGAGTCAGACGTAATCAAGAACAACTGTTTAGCATTGGAATTTAAGCCCCGCTTTATGTTGCAAGCGATGTCCTGTTGTGCAACACAGAACCCTTGCGTGGAGCGTGCGCTGATTCCATCGCGCACTCTCCAATGACATGTCCAATGGTTGCATTCATATCATCGTCAACGCCGCCTCGACACAAAGGAATGTCGCAGCGCGTCTCCTGTCACATCTCCACGAGGCTGCATGAAAGAAGGGCGAACGGGTGAGCGCGATGCCGGTTCGAAAATGGGGGTTTCTTATTGGGCCAACTGGTCGGCGCTGCTGTCTTTCGGCTCGATGCGTTGCACGGGGAAGTCGTGCTGCTTCGTCGAGACAGCGGCTACTGCACAGACCGCCCCCTCTCTAAATACGTGCAGCGCGGTCGAAGCCGCAGAAATGGCGTCGAGAGATAACCAGGGGCCGGACCCGCAAACATGTTCGCACGTAATTAAGCACGATTCGTGACTGGCGCCCGCGCACAGGCTAATCACGACAATCGGCGATATGATAAGTAAGGTGCCGGACAGTGATGAACTGTTGTTCATTTGGAGAATTCGGTTCTTTAGTTCGGTTGTGGGTCAGCTCACGCGCCTAGTCCTTTTGCAGTGCTGCACTGTTACGGAAGAGATTGTATAATTTCTACGAGGGGGTTGCAAGATAGCATTCAGAGGGGCCGTAAGCGCGGCTCCAAGAACAGAAGTGGAAGACGGACACGAATGAGTGGTGCATACTGGATAGGGGGCCGTTCCAAGCCACCGGAAAAGTGGACGGACCCGTAGCTGCTGGTCGAACAAAGAGCGGCTGCTGCAAACAGAGGTTGGCCGGCTGAGCTTGCGAGAGAGGTTGAAGAAGGATTGAGGCGAGGAGGCAGGCGGTCGTCCACAGCGTCCTCCGAAACTGGTTCATTGCGTGAAACAGTCGCGGCGGCGGAGGCTACTGTCAGCGCAATAAAGTGGGCGCCCTTCCCCTCTTTCTTGCAGCGTTCGAAGAGGTGACACGAAAAAGAGTCCGAAAAAAAGTGCGTGCACTATATTCCTCTGGCGGGGCTAGCGAAAGAGCGCGGCCCCTACGGGAGAGATGGCCCATCCAAATCCCGCAACAGCCCCTGCGCAGATGCGAGTAGGAAGAAAGGGCCTCAAACTTGTTCCGCGAGGAGGAGGCGGTGAGGGCAAGTGAGAATGCCGACCGGCGGCGCGCTTCTTGATCTTTACGACATTTCTCAGGCCAAGGGGGGCCACCCTATCAGCGCCGGTGGGGCCCGATAGTGATCGGGAACATCGGGGACATGCTCTGGCCGCGCACCGGTGTCATGCTCATGCACTGCATTTGCCACCGGCGGGGGCAGGCAAGCCTGCTGGCTTCGTGGCCAGATAGCGACCATTGTTGCCTCCGCTGCTGCTGGTCAACAACCCGTGGGCCGCCGCCACACGGGATTAGCCGAGGCCCCGGACCGGTCCCCCGCCTCCGGTCTGGTCGCCGCCGCTGCGGATTAGCTCCCGCGACAACCCTGCCACGTCACCGTGTGCCCGCCGCTTATTGCGCCTCCTCGATTATACGCGTCTTCGGCGGCCTCCTCCCCGCCGTCGTGGTAATTAACTCCGCTGGTCATGCACCCCGCGGGGGCTCGCCCGGCGCTGTTCACAACGTGAGCGACTCCGATACACGCGCGCCGCTACCGTCTTGCGCGGCGGTGATGGGGAGCTCCTCCACATTAGCGCCGATTACCGTCGCTCGATGAGCGCATCAAGCGAGCCAGCAATGCGCGCTTCAGCGAGCACCGCACCGAGTGAGAAGGCGTTGTGTGCTTTGCCACGCCACGGCATGTAACGCACAGCGCCCAGGCTGCCCACTTTCCCGGTGCACGAGCATTCGAGAAAATTAACGCCAATATGCGAGAACGTGCGCAGTTCGACGCAGTCGGTGTCCGTTTTGCGGGCGACACTGTCCACGGAGGTGGAAGAAGAGCGAAGACCCGGCCGGCCCGGACTCGGCACGACACGAGAACAGGTCCTGCCGAACAAGGAAGGCTCTCCTACGAATGCGTGGGGGC